>OY253656.1:600000-832527 GCA_958009055.1 Choricystis sp. odSpoLacu1
GGAGTACCGGCAGCTCGGACCAATGGACGCACCACCGTCCAACCACTTGCCAAAGGCGCGCGCGTTGTCGGGGGGGGGCACCATTATAAGTGGAGGTGACGACGATCGTCGCCCCCGCGTCGGGCAGGAACGCCGACCCGCCTGCCAGCGCGGCGTCCAGGGGGGCCTGGGTCACGGCAAACCCCGCACCAGCGGCGCGACCAGCCAAGGAGGAGGCCAGAGCTTCGCAGGTGCCGCCGTTGGAGCCGTAGAGAATGCGGAGGGGGGTGCCGTGCGAGGCGGCGGGAGGAGGGGTGGGCGCAGCGGCAGCAGCCGCGCCCACCGCCACCGCCGCCGCGGTCTTGGCCGCACCATCGACCACATCGGCCGACAGCGGCCTCTCCCCCAGCGGGGGCGCCCCGGGGCGGGGCTGGATGTAGAGGTCGAGGTCGGCGGGGACGGGGGCGGCGCCCCCCGGGTCGGTGGTTGCCTTGATTTCATAATTGGGCGGCGTGCGCAGCACAAACGCGTTGAGCAGCACCGCCAGCACGACTTTAGCCTCCATCAGGGCGAACAGTTGGCCGGCGCAGGCGCGCACGCCAAAGCCGAAGGGCATGAAGGCGAAGCGGTGGCGGCCGTCGGCCGCGCCAGGCAAGAAGCGGGCGGGGTTGAAGGTCAGCGGGTCGCCAAACTCGCCGCCCCAGATGTCTGGGCGCCGGTGCACGGCGTAGATGTTGGCCTGAATCGTCTGGCCGCGGCGGACAAGCCATTTCCCAGCCAGGGAGGTGTCGACTTGAGCATCGCGCGCGACCGAGCCGACGGGCGGGTGCATGCGCAGCGCCTCCTTGAAGCACGCCTCCACGGTCGGCAGCTTGGACAGATCAGCGTAGGTGGGTTCAGCACGGCCGGCGAGGACGGTTCTCACTTCCTCGACGCAGCGCGCCTCCCACTCGGGCGATTGAGACAGGTGGGCCAGCGTGAAGCCAAGGGTGGCGGCGGTCGTCTCGTGCCCCGCGATCATCAGGTTGATGGCGCGGCCGTAGAGGACGTCCAGCCGGCACCGTTTCCCCGTGGATGGAGACGCGTCCGACAGGAGAGACGCCAGGAGGGTGGGTTCGCCGCCCACGCCGGTGAGTTCACCCGCGCGCGTCGCCTCCACCAGGTCGGCCACGTTCCTCTCGCACGTGGCCTTGCACTTTTGGTACTTGGCCTCCAGCGCGGTTTTGACGGGGGTCAGCACCGACCCACGCTCCGCGGGGGTCAGGTCGGCCCCCGTCGTCCGCCCAAACGCGTGTTTGAGGCCAAACGCAAACGCGGACAACAGTTCGTGGGGTTCTTCGCCCGCCGCCAGCCTGCGCACGTTCTTCATGTCGAGGCCGAGGGCGACCTTGACGACCGCGTCGGCCGTCATCGCGGTCAACCACCCGTCGAACCGCGGCAACGGCGCCGTGGGTGGCGCGGCAGACGCCATCTCGCGCGCCAGGTCACGCGCAGCATCCAGCACTGTGGGAAACATGGCCTTGATCTTGAATGCGTTGAACGCGCGGGGGATCAGGCCGTGGCCCGTCTTCCAGTTCTCAGATGTCGTGGAAGAAGTGAACAGTCCATCCCCCGTGAAATCTTGCACCGCTTTCTGCATTGGACGATTCCACATCTTGGCGAACGAATCATCCTGGCGGTCGCACAGCTCGCCCACGACGTCAGGGTCGCAGGTGACGATGATTTTGGCGCCGACGCCGGGTTCATCCAGCGCGCCTTCCGCCATGAGCGCCTGCAGCGCGGACCCCCGCACCGGCAGCTCGATGGCGACGGTGTCCTTGCCGGCTTCGATGGCAGACGGAGGGAACAGGGCAAATGCCAGGCGTTCGGGGGGGGAGTCGCCCCGCCCGCGCAGCATGAGGGGCGCGTTTTTGACGAGGAGCAGGGGGGGCGGGCCGGAAGGCACTGGCTGGAGGGGAGGCCAGGCCGCCGCGGCCGCCGACAGAGGGGCACCGTTTTTTGTCGCCAGCAGGACGATGAGGCCGGAGGACGCGGCCGCGGACGCGAGCTGTTTGGCGGTGGTCCCAGCAACCAGTTCCCCTTTCCCCGGCTCGACGAACACGCGGGCGTCCCCGCCCACCGCCCCCTTGGTGGCGCTGATCACCGCCCCCACCACAGCCGGCAGGTTGGCCTGGCGGGGCAGCTTGAGGTGGTAGCCGCGGAGAGGGGTGGCGGACGCGTCGGCGGCAGTGTGTGCGACGGGGCACGCGCCGGCGGCGGCGGGGGCGCCGTTGCCGGCGGCGGGGGCGCCGATGCCGGCGGTGGGGGCGCCGTTGCCGTTGGCGGGGGCGCCGTTGCCGTTGGCGGCGGGGCAGGACGGCGGCGGGGCGGCGCCGTTGACCACAGGACCGCCGCCGTCCACGAAGACGAGGGCGGAGTAGGTGGAGGGGCCAAACAGGGGGGTGCGGTCGGCCTGGGTCGCGGGGGGTGGGGGCGCCGTTGCCGTTGGCGGGGGCGCCGTTGCCGTTGGCGGCGGGGCAGGACGGCGGCGGGGCGGCGCCGTTGACCACAGGACCGCCGCCGTCCACGAAGACGAGGGCGGAGTAGGTGGAGGGGCCAAACAGGGGGGTGCGGTCGGCCTGGGTCGCGGGGGGTGGGGGAGGGGTGCGTTGGTCATCGCAGTGTGTGTGCGGACAGTCACCACCGTCCCCCGTCCTCCTGCCTTTTCTCCCCGCCTGCAGACGCGTCATGATCGTGGCGCGCGAGGCGCACATTGGGGGGCGGGCGCAGGGCGCCAACCGCCGGGGGGGGAGGCCCAATTTGTCCGCTCCTGTGGACGCACCATTGTGTGTGAAAGCGCGGGCGCAGGCCTCGCGATTCGGGAGGGGAAACCGGCACGCTGCAAGCAGCAGTGACTGGGTGGCGCTTCCAGTGCGTGCGGGAGGGTGTGGGGGCGCACAGGCGACGAGAGGACGAGAAAAGAGATGGTTTGTGAGCGAGAGAGGCGAGTCCGCGCGCCCAGAAAAAAAAACGGGCTTTTTATTTCGCCTCGGAAGACAGACGCGCCTCCACACAGGCACACACGCGCCCACACGCTGTCAAACACAAACACAGCAGCCATGCCCCCCGTCACCTTCCCCCTCATGACGGACGACGAGCTGGCCTCCGCGCTCGCCACGTTTGGCCTGCCCCTGCCCGACGGCGGCCTGACCAAGCCGACGGCGGACGGCATGAGGCCGCTGTATGAGCACCTGGTGTGCGCATTGAGCGGGGTGACGCGGTGAGTGTGTGTGTTGAAGGGGAGGGGGAGGGGGGAGGGAGACACGCTGCACGCGCGCGCATTGGGTTTGCGCCGCGCCGCGCCACTCCCGCACCACCCCCGCACCGCCGTAACCGTGCCGCAACCGGGTCAAGTTGGAGTGTTTCAACGCGGTGCGGGAGTGCCGAGGCTGAGCGCACACCCTTTCTTCCTCCCCTCCAGCGACGAGCTCGAAACGCCCTCCCTCGACGCGGCCACCGCCCTCGAGTTTCCCGAGCTCCACACCGACGCCGCCCCCCTGGTCGCCTTTCTGGACGCGGCCGCCACTCTGGCTGCCGCGGCGGGGGTGCCCGACTTTGGGTTGGCGGACTTGGCGCGCCCCGACCCGTCCCGCACGCGGGCCACCCTCTCCGCCCTCATCAACTACGGCCGCTACCGGGAAGCCCGCCTGGCTGAATGGGAGGCGGCTGCCGCGCCCGTGGCCGCGTTAGACGCGCGCGCCGAGGAGCTGGAGGCGGAGCGCGCGGCGTTGACAGCGGAAGCGGCAGCCTTGGACGCGGCGCGCGCCGCGGAAGCCGCCCGCGCGGCCGACGTGGCGGAAGGCGCCGCCCGGGTGGCGGACGAGAATGCCGACATGAACGCGCGCCAAGCGTCGGAAGCGGACAGAGTGCGCGGGTTGAAGCACGCGGCCGACGCGGCGCGCGCGCGCGCGCCGACGCGGCTGCCGACGCAGCTGATGCTGCGGCCGCCGAACGCGACAGGCTGGCTGCGCTCATCGTTTCCGACCCCGACAAACTGAGGGCGGCCGTCGCGGCGCTCAGGGTGGAGGCTGAAACCGCGCGCGCGGGCGCGTCCGCCGCGCGAGCGCGCGTGGCGGACGTCGAGGCGCGCCTGGCCGCAGTGCGCACGGCACGCGACGACCTGACCAAAGCGACGGCATCACTCAACGACCTGGAGGCTCACCTGGCCCGCAAGAAAGAGGCCAAAGCAGAGGTTGCCGCCCTGCGCGAGCGCGCGGCCGACGCCGACGCCGATGCAGCGGCCGCAGCGGCCGACGTGGCCCGCCTGCGCGCCTCCCTGACCGCGGCCGCCGACCGGGCCACCCGGCTGGAGTCGTCCGCCCGGCTGCGCGCCGACGCGGCGCGCAGCGCGCTCGAGGAGCAGCGCGCGGGGCGCGACGCGGCGGCCGCTGATTCCGCGGCAGCGGCAGCGCGCGCCGACCGCAACGCGGCCGCTCTGCGCGCCATAGAGCGCCGGTGCGCAGAGGAGGGGGCGGCGCACGAGGCGAGGGTGGAGCGGGTGGTGACCAGTCTGGAGGCGCTGAAGGCAGAGGTGCGGCGGTATCATGACGGGCTGGCGGCTGTGTTGGAAGGCAACGCGGCGGCGGCTGAGGCTGCGTTGTGATGGTGTTGGCGTGTGTAAGAGTGTGTGAGAGGGTCGTGTGTCTTTTGACGTCCAAAGAAAGGGGGTGACAACGCGAGCGGGTGGGAGCGCTAGCCACTCGCGACGTTTTTTTTTTTTTTTTTCTCAAAGCAGCGGGGCGCATTCCCCCCGTCTTCTCTCCACCCCGCGCGGCCCAGTGTGTGGCGCTTGTCCCACACACAGCCACGAACGCACTGATTGGGGGGAGCCCGCGGCTGCTGCACACACACACCGGCCGGCCCGACCCTCCCAAAATGCAGCCCCACCCCGCCACCGCCCCCCGGCCCGCCTTCCGCCCTCCTCCCGCGGCCACACCAGGGCGGCCACCCTGCGTCCGTCGCGCTGTTCGCCCGCGTGCCACACCCACCGCCACCACCACCACGCCCGCCCCCGCTGGCACCACACTCGACCTGTTCTCCCCCTCCAAAATCAACCTCTTCCTCCGCGTCACCGCGCGCAGGCCCGACGGCTTTCACGACCTGGCGTCCCTGTTTCAGATCATCGACCTGGGGGATGGGTTGAGTGTGGAGGCGTTGCCTGACGGCGCCAGTGAAGACGTGTTGCTGTGTGAGGCGGAGGGGGTGCCGACTGACGGCACAAACTTGGTGATGAAGGTGAGACTGTGTGGGATGAGAGGACGACGTGGAGGAAGGGAGAGGAAGGAGGGGAGGATCGCGTCGGTTCCACAGTCAGAGGTTTTGGAGAAGACAACGTGCCTCACTCTCTTCATACTCACTAACACCTGACCTTCCAACACTTCCCCCCCCGTCCCAAACCCTGCCAGGCGTTCGCCCTCTTCCGCTCCAAAACGGGGTCCAGCCGCCACTACCGCGCCACTTTGGCCAAAACTGTGCCCCACGGCGCGGGGTTGGGGGGTGGGTCGGGGAATGCCGCGACGGCTCTTTGGGCCGCAAACGAGCTTTCAGGGCGCCCCGCCACTGACGCCCAACTCTCCACCTGGGCGGGGGACATAGGGTCCGACATCTCGGTGTTCTTTTCGACGGGGTGTGCGTACTGCACGGGGCGGTGAGTGTGTTTGGTTGTGTGAGGAGGAGGAGAGGGTGGGTTGTTTGGTTTGCGTCGCGTTTTTTTTTTCTCATCACCCTCACTCTCCCCACCCCCCCCAGCGGGGAGATCGTGGACGACACGCCCCCCCCCCCTCCCCCTGGGCACCCCCCTCCTCCTGGCCAAGCCCCCCGCTGGCCTCGCCACGCCCGCCGTGTTCAAAACTTTGGACCTGGGCGCGCGGTCGACAGAGGATCCGCTCGCCCTCCTCTCTGGCCTGGCCTCCGCCGCACGCGCCACGCCCGCTCTCTGCGTCAACGATCTTGAGCCGCCCGCATTCACCATCATGCCCGAGTTGGCGGTCGTGAAGGAGAGGCTGGCGGCGTCTCCCGGGGTGGACGCTGCTTTTATGACGGGCAGTGGGTCCACGCTCATTGCGTTTGGCCCGGGAGTCGCGGCCGGCCCCCCCGCCTGGTTGACTGACGACCCCGCGTTCGCCGACTGGTTTGTGGCGACGGCGAGGCTGGTGGGGCGGGAGGGCGGGGGGTGGTACAGCAAGCCGGAGTGAAGAGAGAGAAAGTTTTGAAAAGAAAAAAACATTGTTTTTTTTTCACACAAACAAAAAAACTGCTAACCCACACACGCGCTCTGTCTCTCTCTCTCACATCACCCGCTGGCCTCCGCCCTCGCCACAGCCGCTGCCTGGCTGGCGGCCTTGTTGGTGGTGTAGACACCGCACGCGGTCAGGGCGGCGGCGAGGGAGGCGGCGATGATCAGAGTGAGCACCCACCCGGCCGCCATGCGAACAACCATCCTGTAGTTCACTCCCCTCGCCCCCTCCATGAGGCCGACTGACACGACGGCACCGCACACAACCTGGGTGGTGGGCACGGGCAGGCCGAAGCGGGAGGCGAGGACGACGGTGAGGGCGGAGGCCAGCTCGACACAGAAGCCGCGCGCGTTGGTTAATTTAACCGACCGCACCGCCAGGACGCACAGCACTTTGTAGCCGTAGACGGCGAGGCCGGTGACGATGCCTGCGCCGCCAATGGCCAGGATGCTGTGGAGTGTGGGGTTGCGTGGGAGAGGCATGGTTGGAGTGTGTGGCCGACTCTCTTGCTCGCGCGCTCTTGTGTCTCTTTCCTCTCTCTCTCGACACGCACCCCATCGGCACGGCGGTGTGGCGGCCCGGCGTCTCGCCGGTGCGCCACGTCTGTGTGTGTGAGGGCAAGGCGGGCGTCGAGGTGAGCACGCGGGGCAGTTCTTTGTTCTGATGTCCACCCACGCTCCCTCCCGTCCACCACCCCTCCTCCCACACCTCGCTCCCTCACCGAGTACACCGCAGCAAACGGGCCCACCGCGTTGCCGACATCGTTGGAGCCGTGGGCAAAGGCCATGGCGCAGGCGGTGACGATCTGGGGTGAGTGTGAGGGGGGCCAGTGTGGATGGACAGGCGTGTGTGGACAGGCGTGTGTGTGGGCGCGGCGCCCCCCTGTCCACACCCCCTCCCCCCTCTCTCCACACCCTCACCTGCAAATACCGGAACAACCTCTCCGTCTTGAAGTCAAACACTTCCGCCGACTCCCACACCTCGGCCACGCGTTCGTCTGTCTCCACCGCGTCGTGCACCCTGTACGTTGCCCCGCGCGACACCGCACGCGCGGCCGCGTTGTCCAGGACGAGCGACCCCACCCGCGTCGCCCTGAAGTTGGTCCACGCGGCGGACACGCGCTGCCAGAAGGCGGAGGGCGGGGCGAAGGCGGCGTCGTCGATGTCGGCGAGGGCGGCGAGCGTGCGGGCGGAAGGAGGAGGCCTCCCCTTGGACGCGGCGACACGAGCAGCCTCCGCGACTGCGGCCTTGCGGGCGGCGGAGGCGGCGGTGGCGCGCTCCTCCGCGGCTTCGACGCGGGGCTTGAGGACAAAGGCGGTGAGCAGGGCGGAGAGGAGGGCGCCGACGCCGCCGACGCCCGCGCCAATCAACAGTGTGACCATTTCTTCGTGCCGGGGCAGGGCGACGCCCGCCAGGTCGCGCCGATTCTTGTAGTAGGTTTGAGCGATAACCACGGCCAGGGTGAAGCCGAGGAGGGCGACGCAGGCGGGCAAGACGAAGAGGGCGCGGTTGAACGAGTTTGGGGAGCGCAGGACGCACGCGCGCAGCGTGCCAAACAGGGCAGCCACAAACGCGCCCGCCAGCAGGGGAGAGACGAGCCACGACAAGACAATGGGCGCGATTCCCCCCACGTACGGAAACTCGTGGCGCGGGCGCCACCACACGACCGCGCGGCCGCCGTGCACCGCCAGCGCGGCGCCGATCGTCGCCCCCACCGTCGTGTGCGTGGTGGACACGGGCAGGGCCAGGTGGCACGCCACATTGTCCCAGAAGGCGGCGGCCACCATGACGCAGAAGAAGGCTGGGGGAGGGGGAGAGAGAGTGTGAGTGTGTGTGTGAGAGGGATGGTTGTGTTTTCGTGGCACGCTCCCCTCCCTTGCCACCACCACCACCACCACTCACCAAACATGAACAAGTCGGGCGTCGGCTGAAACAGCTCCACATTGACGATGCCGCCTTGCACCGTCTCCGCCACGTTGGAGCCGAGGGCCAACGCGCCCCAAAACTCAAACACGGCAGCCACCAGCAGGGCGGCGGGCAGGGTCAACGCTTTGGCGCCCACGTAGGAGGCGAACGAGTTGGCGACCTCGTTGGCGCCGATGCCAAAGGCGGCGACGAAGGAGACCTGGTGGTGTGGGTTGGTGGGTTGAGAGTCAGAGGGGGAGTCTCGATTGTGCACACGCCCTGGTTCTCCCCTCCCGACACAAACAACGCACCACGCACGCCACCCCAAATAGCCATGTATACGGCCTGTGTGTGTGTGCGAGGGAGGAGGGGTGCGTCGGTGGTGGTGGTTGGGGAGCGCATTGCCTGCGCGCGCCGCCATTGGCCACGCCCACGCCGTCCCGCCCCCCGTGGCTGACGAGACAACGTACGCAGTGATGGGCGACTCTAAGTGCATGGCGAACCAGTCGGGGAGGGGGAGGGAGAGGGAAAACGCTGCTGGTTTTTTTCAGAGAGCCCGCCCCCGCGACAAGGGGAGTGACGTCGTCGTGCTTTGCGGCTCGCCTCTCTTTCAACACACGACCGCTCGCTCGACTTCACCCGCCACCACGTCCTGCACCACGCCGTCCAGCTCGGCCGCGATTACCCCGATCACGGCTCGCTCCAGCACCCCTTCCGCGGCCGCCGCCACCGCCGCCGCCCAGCGCAGGAGGCACCCCGTCTCCCCCGCGCGCGCGGCCCACGCGACCGCCAGCGGGTCGGCGACCGCCGCCGCCGCTGTCGCGTCCCTATGGGCCAGGATGGCGGAGGACTCCACTCGCCTGGAGACGGGTGGCGGGGAAGGCGGCTGTGGCAGCGTGGGCGCGCGCCGCGGCGGGGGTGGAGGCGGCGCGGGCGCGTCTTCGGCGCCCACCCTGGCCTGCCGCCTCAGCGGAGGTCGTCTGGCCGCCGCCTCCCGCTCGCCATGTGCCGCCGCAAACGAGTCGTCCCACGCGGGGCGGCCGCCTGGCGTGGGTGGGGCGGGGGGGGGGAGGAGGTGCCTGCCGCCGGCGCGCGGTGGCCAGGGCCGCTGCACGGGGCAGGACGGGCGGGCGCCTGGGTGGCGGCCGGGGTGGTGGTGGTGGTGGCGGCTCGGTGGCGGGTGGCGGCCGCAGGGAGGGGGGGCCCACCCTCGCTTGTGGCGCCGCAGTGCTGCCAAACGCCGCTCGACGGGCCAGCACCAGCTAGGTGGCCAGGCGCACCAGGAGAGCGGCCGCGCCGGGAGGCAGGGCGTGGTGGTGGGGTGGTGGGGGTGGCGGCGGCGTGGCGGGTGGCGGCGCGCCCACTTCACCAAACCGCGGGGACGACGGCTGGAGAGCCATCCCCTCTTTTTTTTTGGTTCAAGCCTCAGGTCCAGCGTGCCAGAGGGGGGAGGCGAGAGGCACCGGGCCGCGGGCCGTTACGTCGGGTGTGGGGAGGTGTGCGAGAGTGCGAGACAAAAGCCCTGCCCCCGAATCAAAACGCGAAGCAACAGCCCTTTGCGCGACGTGTTTCCTCTCTCCCCGCGCACACCGCGCCCAGCGCGCTCCCCTCCCGGCCGCACCTCACGCATAGCACACTCCCCCCCCCCCCCCCCCCACCTGCCTTCCCCTCCCAAATGGCGTGCGGCGCCACCACTGCCGCAGCGCCCCCGCTCAGCGCGGCGCGTGCCTCGCCCCAGCCGTCGGCCGTGCTCGCAGGCACCAAGCGTGCCACCGAGTGGGAGGCAGATGACGGCCCCGCCACTCGGCGCCGACGCAGCGAGGGCGGAGAGGCGGTGCGTTTTGGGAGGGAGAGGGGAATGAACAATTGCGAACTCGCGCGCTCGATGCGCCCGACCACCGCTCGCCCCAGAAAAAGGCGACCGACCGTGCCTTGGGAGAGAGGATGATTGTGTGGCTGTGTGGACGGGCGGCGCCCGTTGTGACGGCGGCGCCTTTCGTTTTGGGCTCACCCCCCTCCCCTCCTCCACCCCCACACCCAGACCACCACCGCCCCGCGCGCCGTGCTGGTCACCCGCGCCGCCCTGCCCCAACCAGCCGCGCCTCCACCGGCGGCAGGGCGGCCCGCCACCTTTGTGGACGTCGCCCCTGGCGCGCGCGCGGCGGCCGCGCGCGCGGCGAGCCTGGGGTCGGACGCTGATTTGGTGAGTAGTTGTGTGTGTGTGGGTAGAGAAGGGCAGTTATTGCGTGTGTGCGGGCGTGTCTGAAAGGGGGGAGGAGTTAGCGCGGCTGGAGCAACACAACACACACAAAACACGCTGGTTTCGAAAAAAAAAAAAAACCATCCCCCGCACACAGATGGTCGCCGCCCTGGCCACCGTCCTGCCCGCCGCCCAGCGCGGGCCCAGTGACTGCTGCGCCGCCCCCCCCCTGGACGCGGCGACGGACGCGCCGCCCCCGCGCGCGGCGGGCGCGTCTGCGCCCGCGCTGCGGTCGCTGTCTGCTCCCCCCCCCGACTGGACCGTGAAAACCCGCGTCACCTTTGCCGCCACCGCGCCGTTGACCGTGCTGGCCGCTTGCGCGGGCGCCAACGCGGCCGCCGAGAGAGCCGCGTTGGATGCCGCGGCGGATGGGTGGTGGCGCGAGGCAGGGGCGGCCGCGCCGACACCTGCCGCCGCGCTTGCCACCGCGCGCCTGCACTGGCGCCACCCCGCGACCGCTGTGGAGCCCACCATGCTGGCGGCCGCGTCGTCGGCCTGGACGGCCGTCCGGGCGGTCGAGTGGCGGGACGCTCTGCGCAGCGCGTACCGAGCGGTGCGCGGGGGTGGTGGTGGTGACACCAACGCCCCAGCCCTCCCCGCGCTCCTCGTCCTCACCGCCCCCTCCGCCCCGCGCCCCGCCGCCGTCCTGTTCCGGGCGGCGGGGGTGGGGGGCCACCCCTCCCCCACCGCCATCGTGGCGGGGGCCAGCGTGGGGGTGGCCGCCGCGCTCGCAAGTGAGCACGGTGCGGCGGCCGGACGACCGCTGCCGCCCGACGCGGGCGCCGCCCCCTCCTCCTGCCGCCCGGGCGCCCCCCCGCCCGCCGCCCTGCTGTTCGAGGGGGGACCAGCTGTGCACGGCGTGTTCGACTTTCTGTACGCGGACGCGGGCGCCGCGCTGGGCGGGTGCGCGGGCGGCGCGGGGGGCGGCGCCGCGGCCGCTATCGCCACCGCCGCCGCGCGCGGCGCCGACGTGCCGTTGTTGCTGGCTCCCGGCCCGTTTGCGGGGGGGGCGCTGGCGTCGTTGCCCTTGGAACCTGTACCAGCTGCCCGCGGCCGCGCCCGCGCGAGGCTGCGGGGGCCCGCGCCGCCGTGGTGTGTGACCGCGGTGGCGGCCGCGCTCGCGGGCTGCGCGGCCGCGGCCGGCGCCACCCTGGACGCCGTGGCCGAGGTGGACGCCCGCACGGCCCTGTTCAATGTGGCGCCCCCGCCCGCCAAGGGAGGCGGTGGTGGTGGGGGTGGCGATGGTGGTGGGGGTGGCGGTGGTGGCGACAGCGACGCTCCCCCCGCCACCGACTGGCGTGCCGCGCCGCCCGCCCCCCTGGTCGGTTGCTGGGCGCGCCGCCTGAAGGCCGCCCCCTCCAGCGACGGTGGCGGCGCCACCACTCCGGCCTGGGAGGCAGCCCTGGAGCGGGCGAGGCCGGCGGTGGGGGTGCGCGGCGGGCTGTGATTGTGTGAGTGATTTTTTTCTTTTCTGTTTGTGTTTGTTTTTTATGTTTTGGCGTTTAAAGGGGATCGCGACACTTGGTGTTTCTTCTGCACAAAAAAACCTCGGTGTCTCTGTCACATGGAATGCTCTTGCCATCCCCCAGCGCCCGCGCCCGCGTGTGCGTGTTTTTTGCGACGCGTTCGAGGGGGAGCGAGGGTGGAGCGGAGCACACCACATTTTTACGGGAGATCACGGATCCGAGGGCAGGCGGTTTTGGTTTTTGTTTTTGTCGGGACCGCGGTGTGTGCGTATGTGGGGGGGTTGTTCGTGTGTGGACAGCGAGAGGCGGTCGGAGGGGGAGAGAGACGGCGGTCGCAGGGAGGCGGGGGGAAGGGTTGTTCGTGTGTGGACAGCGAGAGGCGGTCGGATGGGGGAAAGACGGCGGTCGCGGGCCTAGGCTTCCTGGGTGTATGAAAAAATCAAGGCACGGCACCGCGGCGTGTGTGTGTGTGGGGGGACAAAACGGGGTTCGACCGGTGTGTGAGGGGAGCCGGCCGCACCACACACCGTCGTTGTTTCAACAGGGTTGACGTGTGTGTGTGTTCCTTGTCTTCTTTCTGAAAGCGAGGCTCCAAACCCCCCTCAGTGGGGAGCGGGCCACACATCAAAAAAGAAAGGAGGGTGGCGCCGGCCGGGAGAGGGGGAGCGTGTGTTGGGGGGTGTGTGTGCAAGGAAACAAGGAAAGAAAGCGAGGGGGCTCCAAAAAACGCTGAAAAACGCGCGGCGAAAAGAACGCACAACGGTCAGGGTGTCGGCCCGCGTACATGGTTTGCGAAGCGCGACACACACACAAAAGACGCACGTGGTGTGGACGGACGGACCATCGTGGCAGGGGGAGCGTGTGCCTGGGGTGTGGGTGCGGGGGCGGTGTGCGGGGATTCGTCGACACAGGGGGAGAGGTGTGATCACATACATGGGGCGGGGGGCCGCCCAGCGCGCCCTCGGCGGAGCACGTGGGGCCGGCCCGCTGGCGGGGGGGTGGTGGGGGTGGTGGAGGAGGCGCGCGTGGGGGTGAGGTGGTCGCCCCCACCCCTCCGTGGCGAAAAAGGAGGGGCGGGCGGGCGCCTCTCTCTCCCCGTTGGTTGCAGCCGCCCTGGGGGCAACACATGAAAAGACGCCTCAAGAGTGCGGGTTTTGAAAATGGAAGTCGTCACGGGACTCGGAAGAGGGAGAGCCGACCGCCCAGGTTCTGTGTTGGCACAAAGAAGAAGAAAAAATGCGCGCGCGCGCGCGCAGCGTCACCCCTGCGCCGCGCCCGCCAGCACCGCGCCCGCCGGCGGCTCGCCGGCCCGCATGGCCACTGTCTCCGCCAGCGCATCGCAGGCGGCGGACCGGGGGAAGCAGAGGGCGGTGTACAGCCCGCCCTGCACCGGGGTGAGCACCCCCCCGACGCGCGCGCAAAACGCGGACGTCGCGGCCGCCTCGGCGCGCACCGCCCCCGCCAGCGCGGCCGCCGCGTCAACCGCGGACACAAAGGCGCGCCCATCCAGGGCGCCCCGGGTCAGCAGGGTGGCGCGCAGGGTGGCCAGGGAGGCCGCTTGCGTGGCGCGCGCGGCGCGCAGCGCGGTCAGCAGGCCGCGCCGTTCCGCCACGATGGCGGCGCGCTGGGGGCGGGTGAAGGCCAGCACGTCCAGGGCTGCATCCAGGCCGCATGAGGGCCCGGTGACGGGGGGCGGCGGGGGCGGTGGGGGCGTGCCCCCCGACGGCGTCCCGTCCGCGCGCGCCGCGGTCGCGGCGCTGCCGTCGGACGGGGCCCCGTCCGACGGCCCGGCCGCCAGGGACGGCCCCTCCAGCGCGACGCGGTGCGTGGTGGGCGCATCGGTGGCCACCCAGGCCACCACAAAGGCGCGCCCCTCGGAGAACAGGCGCGCCGCTTCGCGCACGCCCGTGGGCGCCAGCGCGGCGCGCGCGGCGGCCGCGCCGCGCGCGCACGCGGCCAGCGCGTCCAGACCCAGGGCGGCCACAGTGGCCTCCAGGGTGGCCACATAGTGCGCGCCAAAGGCGCCCGCGTCCAGGGCGGCGCCGCCCGTCAGGTCGGCCAGCGAAAACACGCGCCCCGCGGCTGGGCCGACCGTCGCGCGCACGCGCAGCCGGTCCGCCGCCGGCGGCAGCCCCGCCGCCACGGCGGCCACCGCATCCGCCTCGGATGCGCCCCAGTCGGCGGCGCAGCCGGGGCGCAGCAGCGCGCACGCGCGGTCGAGCGCGGCGGCCGGCTGCGCGCGGGGGGGGCGGGCCGTACCGCTGCGCGATCGCCGCCTCCAGCAGCTCCCCCAGCTGCCCCAGCGGCGCGCCCGCCGCCCGGGCGGCCATGAGTTAAGCCTCCAGCGACCCCAGCGCGGCTTCGGCCGCGGTGGTGGGCGGCGGGGGCGGGGGGGGCGGCTGCAGCGCCAGCAGCTCGGCCGCCAGGTCGTCGTGCTCGGCTTGGGCAGCCGCCACGCGGAGGGCCAGGGCGCGGACGCGGTCGGAGGCGGCGGGGCCGCGTGCGCGCGTGAGGCCGGGGGCGATCTCGGCGCCCGCGCCGGGCAGCGTGCTGCGCGCGCGCTGGCGTGGGGGGCCCAACTCTTCCTCCACACCAGCGGCTGGGGTCACGTACGAGTGATGGGAGGAGGCGTCGGACGGGGAGCGGGAGCGTGGGCGGCGAATTGGGGGCATGAAGGTGGGGGGGATGGCTAGGCGATCGGGGCAAAAAAGTGGAGGCGCACGCGCGCTGTTCTCGGTCGCCGCAGCGCGTGAGGGCGACCGTCCGCGAAAGGTCTCTGGATGCGCCGCCCCGTCAGATCGGGCGCCGGGCACGGGGGGCAAGGGGCGTGGTGCGTGGAAATCGGGGGCGCCAAGAAGAGGGTAAAAGGGTGTGGTTGGAGCTGGGTCGATCAACGGCGTGCAGGCCCTTTTTTTCTCGGTACTTGATACAAATGATTCCCCGCACAAAACACACACCCACCATCAAGAGGGCGCGCGCGCGTGCACAGCAAACCCAGCAAACGCGCGCGTTGGAACCCAACAAAACAAAAAAACACAAGCCGCCCCAACTTTTGGTTTTTCCCCTCGTCTTCGTCTTTCCCTTCTTCGTGTGTTTCACCCACCCCCCACGTTTCCCACACACCAGCTCCTTCTGGTGGGCGGGACAGCCTGGGTGAGGGCCGGGCTCACCCCGCCGCCCCGTCCCCCAGCACGACCGCCAGCGGCGCGCCGCCCGCGTCGACCGCGACGCAGTCCACCAGGTCGGCGGCGGAGGGGGGGTGCGGGTAGCGCAGCCCGATGTAGATGGACCCCCGGGCGGGGGCGACGGCGACGGCGGCGTCCACCTGGAGCTCGAGGTCGGCGTCGGCACCCGCGGCAAGCGCGTGCGCGAGCGCGTCGGCGGCTTCCAGCGCGGCGGCCGCGTCGGCGCGGGCCAGGGGGGCGGCCGCGTGCACGGGCAGCAGGGTGGCTGCTAGAGTCGCCAAAGCCGCTTGCTTGGCGGCCCTGATGGGGGCGATCTTGGCCGCGTAGGCCGCCTGCAGCGACGCGAGCGCGCGGCGCTCGCGCGGGGTCAAGCGTGCGCCCTCTGCGGCCGTGCGCACGGCGGCCACGCGGTCGGCCTCCCCCTCGGCCTCGGGCGCGGCCGCGGCAAAGCCGTGCAGGACGGAGCCGTCGAGCGCGCCGCGTGGTTGGGCCGCGGCCCACACGGTGGACACCGCTCGCAACTGCCGCTGCGCTGTGGTGCTGGCGCCCACCTCTGCCGCCGTCGGCGCGCGCCCTCCCCTCACCGCGGCCGCGGCTCCACCCGCCGCAATCACGCCCACCGCGCCGATGGTGGCGACAAAGGTGGAGGGCGGCCACGTCAGCATGTCGGCGACCGTGACGGTGGTGCCGGCGTGCGGGCCGACCGTCAGCGCGAGGCGCAGCCGACTCAAGTCGAGGGAGGGGGGGGCGCCTCCACGTACTGCTGCCAGGGCAGCCCGTGTGCGCGCGTCGGACGCGCCAAACGCGCGCGTGGGCGGGGCGCAGCAGCGCGGCCACGCGCGTCGCCGCGTCGGCGCGCGTGAGCGGCGCCCGCGCCTCGGGCGACGTCGCCCCGCGCCGCGCCGCCAGAGCGGTGGTCAGCAGGGGTGCCAGCGCGGCAAAGCCGGCCGCCGCGTCGCCCGCCGCGGCGCGCGGCCCCGCGGACGCGGCGCGCAGCCGCGCTTCTGCCGCCGCCAACGCAGCCTCCCGCGCGTCCGTCACGGCAGCACGCAGGGCTGCATTGGCAGCGTCCAACGCGGCCAGGTGGGCCACCAACGCGTGCTCGGCGGCGGCCAGCGTGTCGTCGCTGGCGGCGGGCGTCGCGCGCTCGCTCGCCGCGTCGGAAGGGGGCGACGCCACCCGCTGCCGGGCGCGCGGCGGCGCGTCGCTGCCGCTGGTTGTGGGTGTTGGGGCGTCGCCCTCGGTGGGCGAGGCCGAGGCTGGCCGAGGCGGCGGGGAGGCAGCGGCGCGCCGCATGTTGCTTTGGCCCTCACAATTCGCGCGCGGTGGCCGCGCGGATGTCTGCCCTTTTTTGTGTTTGCGGGCGCGCGACGGCCAGTGGCCAGTGTCGCGTGCGCGTGCGTGGGGGTGGGCAGGGGAGTCGCGGGGGGGACGGGGTGCGCGAACCACGTCGGCACCAAAACAAAAAAAAGACACACTATAAGTGTTTGCCGCTCCCTTTTTTCTTTCAACGGGCCTTTTTTTCTTACTCGCGTTTACAGATGGTTTTCATCGGTCGACGACGGCGGCGACTACGCGTGCCCCCTTTGGTTGTGTACGTGGTCGCCGCCGTCGTCTGTTTAACTCACGACACGTCTTGCAAGACGTGCGGTTTTTACTTGTTGATCGCTGTGGCAGGGGGGCCCCACGAAATTCCCCTTTCCCCGCTTCAGTGTGTGTGTGTGTGTGTGTGTGTGCACCCGCGCACCGCAAAAAAAGCCCAGAATATTGGAGGCAACGTATTCGCGCCGGGCAAAAAAGAAGATGGAAAACGACGGCGCGGAAAAGGGGGGGGGCGACCGCCCCCCCTCCCTCTTCGGGCGCGCGCGTGTTGTGTGGTGTCGGAAGGTCGGGGGGGGGGGGAACAAAGGGGCGAAAGAGGAGAGTGAGCACCGTCTTTGAGCGCCGAGTCCTCCGACGGGTTGGCTCGCATCATGCAAGCCCGATAAAGATTCAAAAGAAGTCCGAGGGATGTTTTTCGGGGGGGGGGGGGGGGGGGGGGATGAGGGCCGGGCTTGAAACAACGCGTGCGCCTCGCGCACACGCGCCCACACACCACACCCCTTCTCACCGCCCACCCGCCAGCACGGCTGCCGCGGGGGGCGCCCCCGCCCCCACGGCCACCGCTTCAACGAGGGGCACGAGCGCGGCGGCGCGCGGGTAGCGCAGCGCGACCCACCGCCCACACTGTTCGTCCGAGGCAGCGTACGAGAGGCCGACCGCCAACAAGATTTCAGCCTCCACCTGCGCCTCCAGTGACGCCCGCACATCGTCCGCCGCGTCCAGGGCGGCAACACACTCGGCGCGGCCGACCGCGCCGCGGCGCGCGGGGTCGCCCCCGAGCAGCGCGCTCTCCAGCGTCGCCAGCGCGGTCGCGCGGGCCGGGGTCAAGTTGCGGACGCGGCCCAGGTAGTCGTTGCGCAGGGTGATCATGGTGGCGACTTGGGCGCGCGTGAGTTCGGGGGGTCGGTGTCGTGGGGTTCGATGGGGGGGGAGGGACCATCGGCCAAAAAGGTTGCCCCCGACGCATCCGTGAAGCCGACGAGGGACAGGGCGGTGTGGATGGAGGCGGGGTGGGCGGCGGCCCACGCCTTGGTGAAGCACCGCATCTCGCGGTAGAGGGTGGCGGCCGCGACGCCTGCGCTGCGCGGCGGCGGCACAGCTGCCGCCAGCGGCGCGGCCAGCAGGGCGGCGCAACTCGCCCCCGCCGCCCCATACGTGGCCGCAAACATGTCGGCCGACCAGGTCAGCATTGTGGCCAGGGACACGGGGGCGCCGCCCGCCGCGGCAGGGCCGACGGTCAGGCGCACGCGCAGCCTGCTCAAATCCGCCACCGCAGCACCTACCCCCGCCGCCAGGGCGGCCGCCGCCCCCGGGTCGGACGCATCCCAGTCGGCGGCGGAGGGGGGGGTCAGCAGGGCGCGTACGCGGGCTTCGCGCGTGGCCAGCGCGGCGCGCGGCGACGCGCCGGCGCTGCCCGCGTCGCGCGCTGACAGCACTCCCAGCAGCGCGCGCTCCACGTCGGCGCGGGACGCGTGGCGGGCGCGAGCGGCCAGGAGGCGGGCCTCGGCGTGCGCGACGGCGGCTTCGCGGGCGTCGGTGAGCTGTGGGGGAGGGGGAGGGGGGTGATAAAAGGGTGCAGAAGAAGGGTCTGGGTCGCGAGGGCGGCGCGAGCGCGCGCTTTTCGTTGTGAGGACCAAAAGGGAGCGCGGCCGCGTGGTTTCATCCCGCCTCGCCCAAGTGCCCTCCCCCGCCCCCTCCTCCTTTCTCTCCCACGCCCCACCCAACACCTCTCACCTGACGTCGCAACGAGGAATTGGAGTACTCGAGCGCCGCCAACTGGTCCAACAGCGCGCGCTCGGCGACCACGACCGTGTCGTCGTCGTCGCCGCCGCTGGCGCGGGCGCGCTTGCGGGCGCTCCCTCCGTCCGTCGACGCGGCAGAGTCGCTCGACATTGGGGTCGGGGGGAGGGCGATGGCGCACAGAGAGCAACAGGAAAACACGAAACAAGTTCTGGTCCCCCTCTAAAACTCTGCCGCCCTTGTTTTTTTGCAAAGTCTTTCTCGCCCGACGCCCACAAACACCGCTGGATCGATTTTTTTTTTTTTCTGTGTGCGTTACACAAAATGAAAGGCGCACCATTTTTTGACAAAAAAACGGCCCCCACGCATCATTATTGGGGGGTGGGGTGGGAAGGAGGGGGAGGGAACACCAGCGTGTCACGAAACGCGACGTACACGCGTGGGTGGTGGGTGTTGAAACCAATCACGAAACCCGCCCCAATGAATGGAAATAAGAGACCTTGGTCAGCGTCAGCGTCCAGTGAAAGCCCGTTCAATGCAATGCAGCTTGGAAGAATGCACCACTGGTGTTCTTCTGCTTGTCGCGACGGCCGACAAAAAAAATAATCTTCTCACGGCGGCGCCACCGTGCCCGCCAGCACGGCGGCCGCGGGGGGCAGCCCCACCCGCCTCGCCACTTCCTCCATCAACTCCGGCATCATGGTGGGGCCCGGGTTGAGGGCGAAGTAGAGCAGCCTCTGGCGCACGGTGAGCGCGCCGTCGGCCGCGGAGGCGGCGATGGCCAGGTCCACCCTCGCCGCGGCTTGGTCAGTCACGCCGTCCCGCAGCTCGCAGGCGGCGCGCACCGCGTCCGCGTACGCGGTGCGCGGGCGCGAATGCGTCGGCGCTGGCGCCGACGCTGCCCGTTAGCAGTGTGCCGCGCAGCGTGGCCAGCAGGGCGCCCCGCCGCGCGCGGGCAGCCGCCACGCGGCGCACGTAGGCCGCGCGAAACGCCAACAGGGCGCCCACTTGGCGGGGGGAGGAGAAGATGGCCAGCCTGTCGACCAACGTGGCGGCTGAGACGGGGTCGGCCGCCGGCTCTGCGTCACCGCTTCCGCTGCCGCCATCCTCGCCCGCGGCCAGCAGCTGGGCCCGCGCCACCGTGCCCACCGACGCGTGGCGGTAGGTGACAACCGCCACAAACAGGTCGTTCAGGGCGCGCGCGGCGGCGCCCGCGTCGTCGATGGCGGCCAGCGCGGCGACCGCGTCACCGTCGCCTGTCGTCGTCGCCGCCGCGGCAAACGCGCGCCGGATCTCGGCCTTGGCGGCGGCCACCGTCTGAATGATGGTGGTCGCGGGCCAGTGCAGCATGTCGGCCAGCGACACGCGGGTGCCGGCGGCTGGGCCGACAGAGACGTCGACGGAGAGGCGGGTGGCAAGCGCGGCGGCCGCGGGCGGTGCGAGCGCGCGCGCGCCGTCGCCCGCGGCGAACGCGGCCGCCACGACGGCGTCCGCCAGGGCGGCGGTCGCCAGGTCGGCTGGCGCGGGCCGGGTGTGGTCCCCGCGCAGCGCGTCCACCGCGTCGCACAGGAGAGGGTCGAGCGTCGCCACGCTCGCGCGTCCCGCGCGCGCTGTCGCCAGGGCGGCCTCCGCGGCCGCCACCTCCCGCTCCCGAGCGTCCAGCAGGGCGGTGCGCGTGATCAGGGCGACGTGCTCGGCGCGCGCCTCCTGGACGCGGGCTTCCAGGGCTGTGACGCGCGCGCGGCGCGCGTCGGTCGGGCGGTTGGCCGTTGGCACCTGGTCGGCGCCTTGGCGCGCGGACTGCGCGCCACTGGAAGTGTCGGCGTCACGTGAGGGCGAGCGGGCGGCTGGCGCGGGGGGGCGTAGGTGCGGCCGGGGCCGGCGCCCACGCGGCATTTCGGGGCGCTCGGGTCAGGGTGAGAATGCGCAGGCCTGGCGCGTCACACGGCGGCGTGCATTGGGCAGGCGGCACGACTGGGGTGTCGTGTGCCGCGAAACGCCGCGTTTTGTGGGGGGAGGGAGAGGTCGTTTGAGGCGGGGGTGCCCAAAAACGACGAGAAACGAGACTCGTAGAGAAACGAGCTTCTCTCCGCCGGGAGAAGCTTTTCTTGATTCACAACCCCCCCCCCTCCCTCTCACCAACTGTACTTGGCGTCGATCAGCGTGGCCTCATACCTCTCCGCCGCCCGCGTCCACGACCAGTCGACCGCCATGCCGCGCGCCGCCACGCCGTGGAAGGAGGGGCGGGCGTGGGTGTAGGTGGACAGCGCGTGGTGCAGGCTCGTCCGCAGCGCGTGGCCGTCGCACGTGTCAAACAGCCAGCCCGTGCCCGTGTCGGCGGCCGGGTTGTGGGGCGCGATGGTGGAGCGCAGGCCGCCGACCGCGTGGGCGACGACGGGGGTGCCGTACCGCTGGCACGCGCCCTGCACCAGCCCGCACGGTTCGAACCGGCTGGGCATGGCCATGATGTCTGCTCCCGCGGTCAGCCGGTGCGCAAACGGTACGTCGAAGCCCACCCAGCAGCGCGCGCGGTCGCCGTGGGTGGCCTCCAGCGCCCGCAGGCCTGCCTCCAGATCATCGCGCCCCGACCCCAGCATGACGATCTGGGCGCCCTGGGACAGGATCCAGTCCGCCGACTCAAGCAGCAGGTCGACCCCTTTCTGGTGGTCCAGGCGGCCGATGAAGGCGACGATCGGGGCTGGGGGAAGGGAGGTGGTTGTGTCGGAGCGTTTTTTTCTTTTTCTTTTTCTTTCCCTCCCTTTCGACCTCCCCTCCTCTCCACCCCCACCCCACCCCAGAGAGAGGGTGGTGGTGGGTCGGTGGGGGGTGCGCGTTTTGTTTTTGTCTTCCCCCCTCCCCCACCCCCATCCACACTCACCATCCGGCTGCACCGGCAACCCCAGCTCCGCCTGCAGCGCCGCCTTGCACGCCGCCTTGCCCTCCACAAAGGAGGTCGCATCGTACGTGGCATAGCCAGGCGCCTCGATCAGGTGGCGGTCAGTGGCTGGGTTCCATTCGTCGACGTCGATGCCATTTACTATGCCGGCCAGCTTGCCCGACGCACCGCGCAGCGTGTCTGCCAGCCCAAACCCGCCCTCCTGCGTCTGCACCTCCCACGCGTACCCGTCGGACACTGCCACGACGCGGTGGGCGGACTCGATCCCCGCTTTCAGCATGTTGGAGTGGAGGCCGCCGACCGGGTCGTCCAGGACAAAGGGGGCGGCGCGGTCGCCATGAATGCCGTAGAGGGCGACGTCGCTGACCGGCCCCCGCCCCTGGTGCGCCACATTGTGCAGCACCAGCACGGCGCGCGCGTACTCGTACTGGCCGTGGTCTCGGTAGTTGGCCTGCAGGTAGACAGGGAGAAGAGAGGCTTGCCAATCATTGGCCACAAACACGAGGTTGGCGTCGCCATAGGTGGCGCCGCCACAGGGGACGACGCGGGGCGCCTCCAGGGCGGCTCGGGAGAGGAGGGCGGCCCTGAAGGTGACGTCGGTGCGGTCGCCAGCGTACAGGGTGGGGCCGCTGCGCCCTGAGAAGGAGGGGTGGTCGACGAACACAACGTCGACGCCGTTGACGTAGCCGTGGAAGTAGCCGACTGGGAGGCAGATTGGGGGGGGGGGGGGGGGGGGAGATTGGGAGAACGTGAGCGAGTGTTGTCGGGCTGTATGGTGGCTCTCCTCTTTTTCCTTCAACCACCGACTCACCTTCATGACTGCCGCCAAACAGGTCAAACGTGCACCTCGCCCCCGTCTCCCACCCCTCCTCATAGTTTTGGTAGCGCGGAATGACGACCATGACGCGGTGGCCCCGTTTGGCCAGGGCGGGGGGGAGGGCTGCGACGACGTCGCCGAGGCCGCCTGTTGTAGCGTAGGGTTTCATTTCTGACGCCACAAACACGATGTTCAAGCATTCCACCGCTGTGGGAGGAGGAGGAGGGGGAGCGGAAGATGCAACTGGCGGAGGAGTCGGCTCGTCCGCGTCCAGGCTGCATGTCCCCAGCTTGGCAGAGGCGGCGCGCAGTTTGGCCTGCAGCTCCTGCTGCAAGCGTTTGCGTTCGTCGATCTCCTTCAACAACTCTTCATGCAGTTTCAGCACGTCGGGCGCGTCCTCGCCACCGGCGGCAGCGGGGCCCGCGCGCGCGGCGACGCGGCGGAGGGGGTGGGGTTGGCGCGCCGGCGGGCGTGCTGTGTGGTTTGGTCGGCGTCGGTGTGAGAGGGTCGGGGCCGACTCTCTGTTTTGCCCGTCTTCCCCCCAGTCGCGACACGCTCGCCCATTCTCCACGCCCCCCCACACTCTCTCCTCACTCACAACCAAACTCACCTGCCAGACCTGGGCGAGCCACTGGCACTGGCGCTGGCGGGGCCAGACCGCGCGGCGCGGGGGCTCGCATTGAGGGAAAAAAGAAAAGGCTGTGGCTGTGCGCGTGTGCCGAGGCGAGGGGAGTGGAGAGAGCGTGTCGGTAGAGAGTGGTGGATCGACACAGCGCTGCAACGCGGTGTCGGATGGGGTGCTGGTGGCGCGGGGGAGGCAGAAAAGGGACAGGCCGACTCAGCGGTAGTGTTTTTTTTGCGTTTTTGTTGGTTGCGCTCGAGCCGTTGTTGTTGCACCCACCCAGACACACACACACACCGTTTCCACTCTCTCTCCTCCTCTTCACAACAAGTTGTGCATGCCCCGCACCAGCACCTCCTTCAACACCCACCTCGGCGCCACAAACACGCCCCGCGCATCCACAAACCCGGTCCCCGCCTCCTGCACCAGCGCCCAGTAGTAGTACACCCGCTGCACGTCGTCGGGGGCGCCCTCCACCACGTTGCCAGCCCGGCCACGAGCGCAGTTGATCTGTTGGGCGGAGAACTGGACGATGGCGGCGGGGTCTCCCTCCAGAAACTTTAGGTCCACTAGTTCCACATCCCCCACATCCAGCACGGACGCGTCAGGCACCGCGTCCGGGGTGGCGGCCGCCACGCGGATGACGCGTTCGACGAGCTCGGGTGAGGCGTGTTGGGCGAGGGCGGCGCCGTCGGCGGCTATGTAGGCTCGCACGATCGATGGCACATCCTCCTTGACAGAGGCCAGGAAGGCCACCATGTCGAAGCCGGGGTCACGGGCGCGGACCTGAGGGGAAAGGGAGGGAGGAGGAGTGTGTGAGCGGGAAGAAAACAAACAGAACAACCTCTCCCTCTCCCCCCCAACACGCCACGCCCTCTCTTACCTCCCTCAACGCTTGCGCCATCTCCGTCTCCGCAAACACGGCGTCCGACACATCCTGCAGCCGGTGCACCAGGGGCGAGTCCGACGTCTCCCACTTTTTCAGGGCGGCTTCCCGCCACTCGCGCGCGCGCGCGCGGCGGCCGCGCCCGCCGGGGCGCCGGCCGCATCCAGCGCGGCCGACAGCCGGGCAAATATGGGGTGGCCGCCCAGGGTGTCGTGCATGCGGGCCCACTGCTGCTGCCAGGCAGAAGGCGGCGCTTCGGGCAGCACGGTGAGGGAGGACGCGCCGCCGGGGCCCGACGGCGGGGGCGCCCTCGCCGTCGGGTCGCGCGCCCGCGTGGCCGACGCGGCGGGGGGTTCGGGCAGCACAGCGGCCGCGATCTCAGCTTTGAGGGCGGAGGCAACGGCTGCCAGGGCGGCGGGTAGGGAGCGCCCGCCAAGCAGTTTTTCACGCCACGACGGTGCAGACGCGGTGCTGCTGCCGCTCGCGTCGCCAGAGGTGGCGCCACCACTCCCTGCTCCTGCTGCTCCACCACCACCCAACCCCATCTGCGACCTCAGCTCGGCCGCAGTTGCAGCCGCCGTGTCCGCCAGGCCGGCGGCTGTGGCGTCAGGCGAAGATGAGGATGGCTTGGCGTCGTCACCATCGCGGCGGCCGGGGGGGGCGGTGGACAGTGCGCGAAGGCGGTGGTGAGTGTCGTCGACAGCGCGCGGGCGGGCAGGGTGTCGCCGCAGCAAGGCCTGTGGGGGGGTGGAGTGTGTGTGAGTGTCAGTGTGCAGAGAAAGAGACAGAGGCGCGCGTGCCTGTGGTCGGGGAGCAGCACCGCCGCCCGCTTCCCCATTTGTTGGCCAGCGCGCCGTTTTTTGGTCAGCCTGCCCCTCTCTCTCCCCCCTGCTGACCGCGCATCTCTGCCCCCATATCGCTCGCGTGGTCTCAGATCGAGCCGTGGCAGCGTGCGGCGCGACAGCAGGAACAGGCGCCGCCCTGCTGCACGACAAAACACACACACGCGACAGCACAACACACACACACGCACCCCTGCAACCGCGCGGGCGGCACGCGACGCGCTCATTGGGCAGGCACAGGCGTGCGCTGGGGAAGCCAGAGACCGTCTGACGACGACGCGTGTGGTGCGTGGCACAAATAAAACCACGGCGGAGTGAGAGAAAGTTGTCTTCGCTAAAACGCCTCCATCTACACACACTCCCTCTTCTACTCCTCCTCTCCTGTCGCCGCCGGCCTACGCCTGGATGAAAGCGAGGGCGTAGGCCGACACGTGAAAAAAAACTCAACTAAACGCCACCAGCGTCAACACCACCAGCAGCACGACCAACCCCCCGATGATGGCAAGTTGGGCCTTGACTCCCGCCCTCTCCAGCACGGTCGCCACTTTGCGCCGCGCGGCCGCGAGCCTCGCGCCTGTGGCATCAGTGTCGGCCGCCAGCTCGTCCAACGCCACCGCCTGGGACTCCAGTTCGCCATGGATGGCGAGCCCCACCTCCCCGATGCGGGCGACGGCGGCGCCCAAGTGGTCGAGCTGAGCGTCCTGGTGCGCCATGAGTTGGGCGGCGTTGCCCTCCACCCCCCCCAGAAACGCGTCATTGGCGCGCGAACCTGGTTGAGACGTGGGCGGCGGTGCTCCAAAGGGGCGGGCCGTGGTGGTGGCAGCGGCGGGCGCGCGCGTCACCGCCGCGCGCAGCGCGGCCGCGTCTCCCCGCGCGGCCGCGACCCACGCCCGCCGCGCCGACACTTCGGCCGCCGTCAGTCCAAACCGGGAGGCTGACCGCTCAGCGACGGACACCGCTTTGTCGACTTCGGCCAGCTGCCACTCGAGGGAGCGCGCTTCGTCCGCGACTTCTGCGGCCAGCGCGGCCGCGCCGGGCGAGCCGGGGGGCAGGCTGGCCCACCGAGCGGCCGCGGCTTTGGCTTTGTCGAGCTGTGCGTGTTTGTGTGGAAGTGGTTGGTCGTGTGGGAAAGCAGGGGGCTGGGCGCGGAGAGGGGTGTCCCGCCACAGCGCGCGCCACATTGGCGCCGCCCCCCCTTCCTCCCGTTCTCTCCTCCGCGCACCGACGCCTGGATGTCGTCGCGCACAAGGTGGTACGGGTCGCTGGACGACATGGTTGTGTTGTGTGTGTGTGTGTGTGTGTGTGCGTGTGCGGCCGCGCGCGCGCGGGGGCGCGAGAGAGCGAGAAGAGAAAGTGGGGGTTGTTTGTTGACCGACGCTTTTTTTTTTTTTCGTTTCACTCTTGCACAATTTGCGCTCTCTCTCCGCGCACGAAATGTCGGCCTCCGCCTTCAGCGAGCTGGGCGTCGCCCCCGAGCTCGTGCAGGCGGCTGAGGACTTGGGGTGGAGGTGAGAGGTGGAGGAGAGTGGAAGGTCGCACACACAACAAGCCCGCTGCTGCCGACGGCTTGTTTTTCGCTCACTCCCCTCCCACGCCACAGCCTCCCCACCCCCATCCAAGCCGAAGCCGTCCCCCTCATACTGGGTGGCGGCGACGTCCTGGCCGCCGCCGAGACCGGGTCCGGCAAGACGGGCGCCTTTGCGCTGCCGCTGCTGCAGCTGGTGGGCGAGGCGAGGGCGGGCGTCGCGTCGACGCGGCGCGCATCGCCGCCGTCCGCCCCCGACACCGATCCAACCGCCCCCACCACCGTGTCCCCGGTCGACCGAGACCCCGCGCTCGCGGTGTCCGCGGAGGGCGACCGCGCGCAGGCCAGGTCGGCGGCCGCGTGGTGCGGCGCGCGCGCGACGCACGGCGTGTCCACAGGGTGCGCGTTTTGCGAGGCCACCGTGCAAGACGGCGGCCTCGTCCGCGTTGGCTGGGCGACGGCGACAGCCTCCCTGGAGCTGGGCACGGACGGCGTGTCGGTGGGCTATGGCGGCACCGGCAAGGCGAGCCACGGAGGGTCGTTTAAAGATTATGGGCGGCCGTTTAGCGCGGGCGCCGTCGTCGGGTGTGCCGTCGACGCCGACGCCGGCACCGCCTCCTTCCTCCTGGACGGCGCCCCCCTGGGCGACGCCGCCACGATCGCGATCCCACCCCGCCTGCCGGGGGACGCGGGCGCCCTCTTCCCCGCGCTCTGTTTGAAAAATGCAGAAGTGAAACTGAATTTTGGGGGGACTCCGTTTGTGCACCCGCCGCCGCCCGGTTTCCCGCCCCTCGACACCGCGACGGGGCGCGTCCCCGCGGCCGCGGCGCGGGCGGCCCTGCCCCAGAAGCAAGCAGAGGAGAAAACGAGCGGCCGCCCTCCACTCGCTCTGGTGCTGGAACCCTCCAAAGATCTGGCTGAACAAACCGCAGCCGCGCTCACCGCTCTAGCCGCCCGCCTCCCCCCCCCCGGCGTGTCCGTGCTGCTGTTGGTGGGGGGCGACCCCGCCGCCCACGTGCGGGCCGCCTTGACCGCGGGCGCGGACGTTGTCGTCGGCACCCTTGGCCGCGTCGGCGCGGCGGCAGCAGCGGGCGACCTTTCACTCGCCTCCATCCGCCTCTTCGTCCTGGACGAAGCCGACCGCCTGCTCGACCCCTCCGGCGCAGACGAGGTGGCCTCTCTCTTCGGCCGCCTGCCGCGTGGTGGCGCGGGCGCGGCCAGGCTGCAGGTGCTGCTGTTTTCGGCGACGCTCGACTCACCAGACGTCGCGCGCGGCGCGGCCCGCTTGTGCGCCCACCCCACCCACATCGACCTCAAGGGCCCCGGCTACGTCCCCGCCGGCGTCGACCATGTGCGCGTGGACATCGACCCCATCGCCGACCGGTCCTGGATGCAGGCCGAGCCGCGAGTGCCGGACGATTCAGTGCACGCCGGCCTCCCGCCAGCCCCCCCCGGCTCCGAAACGCCCGAACACCTCTCCCTCGCCGTCAAAAAACTGAAACCCCGCCTCCTGCTGCGCCTGGCAGATGCACTGGCCATGGACCAGTGCGTCGTGTTCTGCCGCACGAACCATGATTGTGACCAGTTGGAAGCGTTTTTGCGGAAAGCGTCGGGAGCAGCGGCGACTGCACCCCCTACCCGCGGCCCCTCCGAAACCGGGGCCCAGGGCGCCTACACGTGCGTCGTGCTGGCGGGCGCCCGCTCCACCGAGGACAGGCGGGAAGCCCTGCGCGCGTTCAAGGCGGGGGAGGCGCGCTTTTTAATCTGCACTGACGTCGGCGCGCGTGGCATCGATGTCGATGGCCTGCCCTACTGCGTCAACCTGGCCCTGCCCGACACCGACCACGCGGAAGACTATGTGCACCGCGTGGGGCGGGTGGGGCGGGCGGGGCGGCGGGGGCTGGCCATTTCGCTCGTGGCCACGGTCAAGGAGAAAGTTTGGTACTGCACGCGCAAGGGGCACAAACCCTGGCTGGCGCCCACGGCTGACGATCAGCGGGTGATCGAAGAAGGAGGCCACACCATGTGGCGTGACGAGCGCGCGTGCCTGGCCGCCGTCCAAACTCGGCTGGGCGCGGGCGTGCGCGCGCTGCCGCCTGATTTGTCCCTGCCCGCCGACATCGCGGCAGCCGCCGCTGCAGGCGCGGGAGGCGGCGGCTACGGTGGCGACGCCGCGACCGCGGAGGCGGACGCCGCCCTGAAGGCGCGGCTGACGGCGTTGGCGCCGGCGGTTGCTGAGCTGGCGCGGCTGGAGGCGGACGCGCAGGCTTCCTTTTTTGAGCTGCAGCGGAGGTGGGTGGTGTGAAGAGAGAGAGAGTGTGTTGCGTGTTGTTTTTGAAGCGTGTTGTTGTTGGATGAAAGGTGTTGGCGCACGGGAACAAAGAAACCAAAGAAACAAAACCTCACACAACGAAACAAAGGTTTTCCCCCGACCCGCCCGATTCCCACCAATGCGAGCGACCGTCGCCGCCCCAGCCGCCCTGGCCGCCCTGTTCACAGCTCTGCTGCTGGGTGGCGCCCTTGACCACACACTGCTTGACGCCGCGCACACCGCGCTGAGCGGGCGGTCCTCGTCGCCCCCGCCCTTGACGCGGGACTCCCGCGTCGCGGCGGTCGTCGTCCTGGGCTACGCCCTCGACCGCCACGGCAGACCCTCGACCGCGCTGGCATCCCGCGTGGCCGACGGCCTGGCCGCCTGGCGCGCCGTCGCGGGCGACGGCGCGGCGCTGGTGTTCTCGGGGGGCGCCCCGACGCGCGCGCGCGCGGCGCGCGCGCCCCTCTCCGAGGCGGCCACCATGGCGGCAGCCGCGGCAGGGGTGACAGGGGTTGCTGAATCCACTGCCTGGCTGCTGGAGGAGGCGTCGACGAGCACGTGGGAGAATGCACTGTTCTCTGTCAGGTTGTTGAAAGAGCGTGGCGCTCTCTCCCCCACGGCATCACCCCCCCCACCCACCCTGCTCATCGCCACGTCTCCCTTTCATGGTGCCCGGTCCCTGGCCACGTTTCGGTGCGTGCTGGACCGGACGGGAGGGGGCGCGGTGGTGGCGCTGGCCCCCGCGCACAGGCCAGCGCCGGGCAGTGCGGTCGAGCGGGCAGAGCGCGTTTTGGAGGCGGCGCGGGAGGTTGCCGCGTTGGCCTACTATGCGGCCCGCGGGCGGCTGTGTTGATTTTTGTAGAGAGGTGAAAAAAACAGAAACACAATGATTCACATAAACTCGGTGCCCTTTTCCGCGTCCCGCTTGGCCAGGTCGCTCTTGTTGCCCAACCTTTGAACGATCTCGCGCACCCGCTCCCCGCTCAACGTTTGGTCGTCCAGCAACGCCTGCGCCAGCGCGTCCAGCGCGGCCCGGTTGCGCCGCATCAGAGCGGTGGCTTCGGCGACAACGTCCCGCCACACCGCGTCGCGCGCGGCGGCGACCGTGCCGTGCTCCCGCCGATCCACGCGCGCGGGCACGCCCAGGCTCAGCCCCCGCCCCCCCATCCAGGCGGGCAGGGCGATGGTGCGGCCAAAGCCGCCGGTGCCGGGGGCGCCCGACATGCCGGCGCCGGCCACCAGGCGGTCGACCGCGTTGCGCGCGGCGGCCAGGCGCTCCGCGTTGAGCATCGACACGTCGTCGGCCGCCATCGTCACCACCTCTGCCGCGTGCCCCGCCACCATGGTCACCGCCTGCTCCCGCAGGTAGCGCCGCGTCCACAGCCCCGTGCGAGTGCGGTGCGGGTTGGTGGCGACGACGGTGTGGCCGAGCGCGTGTTTTTGGCGCGGGCGGATGGTCGTCGCCACGACCGGCTCCATCGCGGGCGACAGCGTGATCGCCAGCGCGGTCGCCGCCTCCTGCAGCGCCAGGCGCACGCCCCGGGTGTCCGTGTACGCGGGCTCCAGCGGCCCCATGAGGTCGAGCTCGACCGCTTCCTCCAGGTCGCGCGTCGTGACGCGGTCGCGCCCGTCCTTGGCGGCCTCGAGCGCGGCCGCGTTGACCAGCCCCGCCAGCGCAGCCCCCGAGAACCCGGTCGTCACGTCGGCGATGCGGTCAAAGTCGAGGTCGTCCACGCAGCGCCGGTGGGCGGCGTCCGCCCAGCGCAGGTGCAGTTTGAGGATCGACACGCGGCCGCGGTCGTCCGCGGGCGTCACCCTGGCGATGCGGTCAAACCGGCCCGGCCGCAGCAACGCTTCATCCAGCACGTCCCTGCGGTTGGTGGCCCCAATCACGATGACGCGTTGGTCCGTGGTGAACCCATCCATCTCGGTCAACAGCTGGTTGAGCGTCGCGTCGCGCTCGTCGTTGCCCTGCGCGCCGCCGCGCGTGCGGCCCACCGCGTCGATCTCGTCCACGAAGATGATGGAGGGCGCCATGGACCTCGCCTGGGAGAACAGGTCGCGCACGCGGGAGGCGCCAACCCCGACAAACATCTCCACAAACTCCGACGCGTTGAGGGAGAGGAACGCGACGCCGGCCTCACCCGCCACCGCGCGGGCAAGGAGCGTCTTCCCCGTCCCCGGCGGCCCAACCAGGAGGACGCCGCGAGGGACGCGTGCGCCAGAGGCAGCGAACCGAGCCGGTTTGGTGAAAAAGTCGACCACTTCTGCCAGCTCGCGCTTTGCGCCCTCCACGCCCGCCACATCGTCAAACAGCACCCTTCCCGCCCCCACATACTGCAGCTTGACGCCGCGCAGCTTGCGTTGAGCGTCACGTAGGGCGGCGCCCGTGGCGTCGTCGTCCCAGACAGCGGCGTCGGTGTCGGAGGCGGCCTGGGCGCCGGGTTGTTGGATGACCGCTGTTGTCATCCGCCGCAGCGCGGCGCCTGGATCGTCCGCCGCCACACGCTCCAACGCGGCCTTGCGCAACGCTTCAGCTTGAGCTTCAGCGTCCGTGTTGTAGGTGAAGCCATCAGGGGACGTTTTTGTGCCGCGCGCGCCTTTGCCCACGCCCGCGGCCGCGGCTTCGACCAGGGCGCGCACATACTCCTCCCGCGCGGGGCGCCCCACCCGCCGCGCTTCTGCCAGGATGGCGTCTGCGGTGTAGCCGGCGGCTGCGAGTTCTTCCAGCTCCAGGCGTGCTTCATCGCGCCGCATCTGGTCAGCCGCGGCGCGCTCTTTGGCCGCCTCCGCCGCCCTCAGCTTGGCCCGGTCCTCGTAGTCGCCCTTGACGTAGGCAGCCACTTGGGTGGCGCCATACGCGACCGCGACGAAGATGTAAGGCAACGCTTTGAAGAATTTCGCGCGCAGCGGCGAAGGCGGCCGCGGTTGCGGCACCGCCAGCGACTCCCCCGGCGCCGGCAACCGCGCCACCGTCACGCCGTGCGCCTCAAACGCGGCCGCCAGCCTGACATCGGCGGGAGGGAGGACGGCGGTGGCGAGGGAGCCGTCGGTGTAGCGGACGAGGGCGGCGCCGTCGATCGGGGAGTGCGCCCCGTAATTGTCGACATCCAGCATGTCCGCCACGTCAGCCTCGAAGTCGAACAGGGCGACGGTGGAGAGGCGGTTGCAGCGGGCGTCGCGCAGGAGTTCGGCGTAGGTGAGGTGCTGGCGTGGGTGGTGGATGGTGGGGGGGTGGGTTGGCTGGGAGGGCCGAGCCGTCGCCCCCGGTCGCTCTCTCTCGCCTGCCCCCGCGACACTCTGCGTCCCCCCCTTTCCGCCCTCCACCACACATTCCCTCAAGTCTCACCTTCCTGACGAGGGCCAGCCCCGTCTCCGGGTCGAACAACCAGGCGTCCGGGGGCGGCACGCCCAGCTTGTCTGCCATCTGGACCAGGTCGGGGTCCAGGGGGGCGACTTTGCCTCCGGCTTCGTCATCCTGAGATGGCCGAGCGGCAGTGGTGACGCGTGGGCGGCCGGGCAGGCGGGCGCGGGGGTGGGGGCGCGGCGCAATGCGCGTCGGCCGCGCCGTGCGGCCGGCCGCGGCGCCGCGCATTGCGTGGTGGTTGTGCGGTTGGCGCGCGCCCAGGGGTCGTGTCTTTGTGTGTGTGTCTCGGCGCAGTTGCGTGGTTGCAGCTGGCGCCCCGCCAGTCGCCAAAAACAAAAAGGAGGGGGTGAGAGAGAAGACAACAGCCAAAAAACAACTCACCACCGATTCTCTTTCGCCCGCATGGCCCTGTCGCCCCGCGCCAAAGCGGCAGCCAGCGTCGGCATCCTGGCGTGGGCAGCAGCGTTGCAGGTGTGTGTGTGTGTGTGTGTGTGCGTGAGAGGGAGAGCGGTGCCGTTTTGAGCCCGCCGCCTCCCTTTTGTTTTAACACCCCCTCTTTCCTTCTCCCCCAGTGGCACATGACCCACCTCAAGTCGACGCCCGAGTTCAGGCAACGCTTTCCCGACCTGGTGGACGGCGAGAAATAGAGTTGGAAAAAACAAAATGATAAACCCTCCGCCCTCCTCCCTCTCCCTGTTCACCGCTCTGGGCCTGGCCCCCACCCCCGACCGCGCCGCCGTGCGGGCTGCCTATGCCGCCATCGCGCGCACCCACCACCCCGACCGTGGGGGGGAGGGGCCGGAGTTTGCGGCCGCGGCTGCCGCGGTCGCGGCACTCACAGCCGACGAGGCAGCCCTCTCCCGGCACGCGGCGGCTGCAGTCGCCGAGGCCGCGGCTGCAGCCGCGGGTGGGGGTGCTTTACCCGCAGCCACGCTGGCGCTGGACGAGTGTGTGAGCGCGGACAGCGGCGGCGTGGCCGCGCCCTGCCGCTGCGGCGGCGCGGCGGTGGTAGGCGCGGCCGACGCGACGGCGTTGGTGGAGGGACGAGTCGGGGCGGTGCATGCGGCGTGTGATGGATGCAGCGCGGTGTATGAGGTTGTGCGGGAGTGTGAGTGAAAGAGAAGAGGGGGGAGAAGAGAGTTTTGTTTTTGTTTTGTCGGCGTTTGTGTGATGCACCCACCGCCCGAGTCCTGATTGTTTTCCATGAAACAAAAGGGGTTCTTTGTGTTGCACAAAAGAGGGAAAGCACCACACCACCAGCAGAAAAGAGGAGTTTTTTGTTTTTGTTTTTTTGATTTTCGCCAAGGAAATCACCTCCCCCCTCACTCCTCGTCCTTGACAATGGTCCCACGCTCCGACATGTACACGCCGTCCAGGAACTTGCGGATGTCCTTCTTGCGCACGTGGCAGATCATGTTGATGAGGGCGGCGGAGCGGGAGACGAGCTCGATGTCCGAGCCCGAGATCGTCAGCTCATCCTTGACCGCGGCCGACCGCTCCACCTTGACGCCCGGCAACATTTTCACGATGCGCACCCGCTTCTCGCCCAGGAAGTTGCGAATCTCGATGGTCTTGCCGTCGCCCTCGATGTTGATGTTGATGGGGAAGTGCGCGTACACGAGGCGCATCTTGTACTCGAACCCTTTCGTCACGCCCTTGATCAGGTTGGCCACGTGGGACGTGGCGGTGCGGATGGCGGCGAGCTGCTTGCGCTTGCCGAACGCCATCTCGACTTTGAGGACCTGTGAGGCGTGGTGTGGGTGTGGTGGGTGAGCGTCGGGCAGGGGCAAAGATCGCCCGCCTCTCCCGCCCAACCTCTCTCCCCTCATCCCTCTCTCACCTTCTTCTCCTCCTCCTCCGTCAGGAACATGTCGACCGCCAGGTGCTTGAAGTCGCGCTCCAGCGTGCCGCGGGGGCCCTTGACGCGCACCTTGCGCGCCTTCACCTCCACCGTGACGTCGGCCGGGATCTCCAGGGTGCGGGAGGACTGGACGAGGCGCATGGTTGTTGCAGTTGTTGTGGTGGGGGGGTGGGTGGGGTCTGTGGGAGGCAAGGAGGAGGGAAGAGGGAGGGAGGAGTGAGCCGACGGCGCGGGAGCGATTGGGAGGGGCGGCGGGCGCGGTTTTCGTAGTGGTCGCGACCCTTGCCCGCGGCCACAGGCACCGAGCGCATGAATGAGACACACGCGCGTGCAGTGGCGGGGCAAGCACGGGAGGAGGGCGAGCGCGGGGCAGCGCAGGCGGGGGGAGGCGCAGCGTCGGCGGCCCGATCGCAGGGGCGGGGGCGGCGCCTCTGCCCTCCCCCGCGCCCCACACCGATCGCGACCCTGGGAGGCAGCAGCCGCGGGCGTAGGCCAGTCAGGATCTACCGCCCGGCCAATCGGGCGGGGACGCGGGGGCGCGAGAGGCGGGACGCGCGCCGACCGCGCTCGGCGGCGGCCCGAGTGCGGGGGTGCAGGGTCCGGCTCGGCTTTTTGCCGCCTCCTCCAAGGCTGGGCCCAGCACGCCCGGCCCTCCGATGCGAGTGTCCCGCGAGTCTGCGGGGCACGCCGTGGCGGGAGCACGCACCTGATGCGGGGGAAAGAGGTCGCCCCTGCCGCTTTTTGTTTGTTCGGTGTGAAGAGAGAGAGAGCGCGCGAGCTTTTGACCCACCCTTTCAACCTGCGCTGCTCACACAATAAAAAACCTCTCTCCTTCACACCACCCCCGCCTCTGCCGGCGTGCGCCCCAGCCACCACCAGTGGTCGCGCGGCACCCCGGCCGGCACCACCGCGCACGGGCGGGGGGCGCGCGCCCGCTGCGGCCCCGCTGCCGCCCACGCCAGGCTGGGGGGCAGGGGGGTGTCTGGGGGGGCGGAGGGGGCAGCGTCTTCTTCCTCGTCGTCCGAGGGCGGTTGCGGCCCCTCCTCCTCGGCCTCCGCCTCCTCCGCGTCCTCCAGCGCGACTGCGGCCAGGGCCAGCTCCAGGCTGCCCGCCTCCGCGTCCAGGCGAGCCAAAACAGACGAGTGCGCGGCAGCAGGGGACAGCCCGCGCGCCGCCTCCCTCAGCACCGCCAGCGCGGACGCCCGCCACGGCACCGACGGCCACGCGATCAACGCGGCCCCCACGCCACCGTGGTCAGCCAGTTCGGCAGCAGGCGCGCGCGCAAAGGCGACGACGGTGGCGGCGCGTGCGGACAGCCACCACCCGATCGCGGTGCGCAGGGCGCCGTATTCGGGCGTCTTTTTGGTGGCGGGGGACGTGGTGCCAGGTAGGATATTGAATAAAGCCCGAGCGATGGCCTCAAAGTCGGCCGCGTCGGCGGCGGCGGCGGCCGCGGTCGCGGCGCGCGCGGCCGCGTCTTCGTCGGCGGTGGGCACGGTAGCACCACCACCCACCACCTCCCCTTGCCGCTCCTGCACACGCTGCGTGATGAAGACGACGGCCTCGACACCATCCGCCAGGGAGGAGGGGAGGGAGGCGCGGGCGCAGAATGCTGCGCGGGCAGAGGGGGCTGCCGCAAGGGACGCTGCCCAAGTCGCAGGCCACGCGGCCGCCCCTGCAGACGCCCACAGAGTTTCGTCGGCCGCGCAGTCAGCCAGGAGGCGGCAGGTGGCGGCGGCGGCGGCCAGGGAGCGGGGGTCGAGGCGGCTAGATGGGGGGATGGGGGGTTGGGGGATTGGATGAGTGTCGATGTGAAAAAGACGGTGTTTTGACCAGCCACTCACGCCACGCTACATGAATCGAGTGTCGACGTGTGAAGGGGGGGCGAGGAGGCGGTGAGGATGGGGGGACGGCGGCGCGCGCTGTGGCGGTTAGAAAATTGCGCCCCGCCACTGTTTTGCCACAACTCACCGCAACACCTCCCAGATGCTGTCCAGAGGCAGGTCAAGCAGGGTTGTGGCCGTGGCGTGGGTGTGGGTGGGTGGGAAGAGGGGGCTGGAGAGTGCCCGCGGGCGCGCGAGACAAGAAAAACGGCGAAGAGAAGAGAGCGAAACGAAGAAAAAAAACTCACTTCGCCCCAAACCCTTTTCCTTTTCCCTCCCGCCTCTCCCACACACACACATAAGGTGAGCACACACCCCGGGTCCCTCCGCGCGCACCGGCAACACTGCAAGCTCGCGCCTAGCGTGTGTTTCGGCGAGAAAGAGCGACGGCTTGCCGTCGGTGGAGGCGCCCGCGCGCGCCTGGGAGGTCTCTTGGGGGCCGCGAGCGGACACACCCGCGCCTCCGCCCCCCTGCCACTCCCTCCCACCCACCGCTCTCCCCACCGAGAGATCGCAAAAAATGTGACCTCGCGTCTGTGGCGGGTGGGAGGCTGGGTGGATGGAGCGGGGGGGCGGCGGCAGCCTCGCACGGCGGTCCCACGCCCCCCCCCCCCTCCTCCCTCCGCCTCCCGCCCTTGCGCCAGCACCCGCGCCCTCTCTCACCGCGTCAGAGGGCGGGTAGCTCGCGACATGTCCGGTTTGGGGCGCGGTTGGGGGGGGAGGAGTGGCGCCAAGGCCAACGCCGCGTGCGCGGGAGCGGCGCGCGGCGCGACGACGGGTTTCGCGCCCGCTCACCCGCTCTTCCCTCTCCTTTTTCCTCCCCACCCAACCGCTCCTCCCCTCCTCTCCTCCACACAGCTTCACCCACACACTCACCCACCACCATGGCCCCCAAGTCCGCCGCCGTCAACGTCGCCCAGGAGATCGAGACGCTCAAGGAGCAGGGCTTCGCCCCCGGCGACAAGATTGTGTACAAGGGCCAGCGCAAGGGCAAGATCATCGCGGTGCACGAGGGCGAGGCCGGCAAGTCGCCGATGATCGAGTACTCGTACAAAAACGCCAAGGTGAGTGTTTTGGGTTGGAGTGGTGTGGGGGGAGGGTGGAAGTGTTTTTTTTTTTCATCGTTTGTTGCTTCTCACCCCGCCCCCCCCCCCTCCCCACCCACCCTAGGACGAGACCAAGATCGGGAAGAACCGCCCCACCCTGATCGAGTACGTGGCGGAGGAGCAGTGAATAGGGGGGGGGGGGGGGGGGGCGGGGGCGCACGTTTTGTGGTGAGGGCACGGGAGGGGTGCCCTTTGAGAGAGAGAGAGAGACAAAGCCGGCGTGAGGCACTGTGTGGGAGGCGGGCGGTGAACCGACCCACCCGGTCGGCGCCGTGTTTTTTCCCCCACTCCACCGTTTTTCGACCCGCCACCGAGAGCCGTGTTTTGTTGGGCTCGGCCTTTCTTTTTTGGCGCCCCAAGGCCTCGGGGGGCGACCCCCGCGCTGCACTTTGCCACCCGCACCATGTGTCCTGCTGACCGCTCCTGTGAAGGAGCGGAGGCGGGGAAGGGACTGCCCTTTTTGCAAGATAAAAAACACGCACACCACCAAAAAACAAAAACCCTGTCTCCTCTCCTCTCTCCACTAAAACACGCGCTCCGCCTTCAACTCAGCCAGCAGCCCCGCCTCCCGCGCGCTCAGGGGAGGGTCAAACGGCAGCCCCGCCACCGCCCCCGCAAAAGCGCGCAGGGCGTCAGCGTCCGGGCCATCGCTGCGGGTGGCGGCAGCGGCGGCGGCGGCGCCGCGGCGAGAGCGCACGCCCGAGGCAGCCAGCAGGCGGACGACGGCTCCGCCGAATTCAGGTGAATAAGGCGGCCCGACCGCCACCAACAGGCGGCGCACCAGGTGGCGCACAAGGGAGGGGTCGGCGGAGGCCGCCCAGCGCTGGGCGGCGGCCAGACCGTCCCGAACCACGGTGTCGCTGCCGCCCGCGTCGCTGTCGTCGGCGCTGCCACCGCCCGCGCCCACGATGACGGCCACGAGGACGTCTGCCAACGCACGGGCTGCATCTGGCCTGGCGTTGCCGGCGCCGCGCAGGCCGGCCTCGACGACGGCGACCGCCGCGCGGCCGAGGGAGGGGGGCGGCGGGGAGGACGGCCGCGAGGGCTGACACCAGTGGAGGGACGCCCCCACCGCCGCCACCCAACGACGACAGCCACCAGTCGGGGTCGCCCAAACACACGCGGGCGGTGTGCAGGATGCCGGCGGCTGCCGCGCCGACTCGGGCGGCGCCCGCCGCGGCGGCGACGGCGGCCGCGTCGAAGCGCGCGCCTGTCGCCGCGCTGTGGGCGAGCGCGCGCGCCCCAGCGATCGCGGCCGCCGCGCCAGGCACGTCGGCCGCGTCCAGGCAGCCGCCCGAGGGTCGGCCATCCACAGCGGCGGCCGCGGTGGCCAGCAGGGCGGCCGCGTCGGTGGTGTCCGCGGCGGCCGCGCGGCCGGGGGTGAACAGCCGCGCGATCAACCGCTCAAACAGGATCGGCTGCCGCAGCACAGCGAGTGGAGGGATGGGGGGGGTGGAGCCGTGGCTGTCGCCTGCACCCCACCCACCATCCCCGGCGGCCGCGTCTGCAGCGCGGTACATGCGGGCGAGGCCGGAAACCGCGGCGTCGCCTTCACTCGCGCTCGCGCCGGCGCTGCTGCCGTCGCACGCTGCCAACGCTGCCACCGCGGCCGCGGCTGCATCCGCGCCCGCTCCTGCATCTTCTGGCAGCAACCACCGCGCCATCTGCCACACGGGGGCGCCATGCGCGGCGGCGGCGGCGGCCTGCAGTTCTTGGGCGAGGCGGCGGTAGCGCGCACACGTCGGGGGGGAAGAATCGTCTCCACCACCACCATCCCTCCCTCCCTCTCCACCCAAGCGCGCCAACATGGCAGCCGCCGTAATGTACGCGTGCTGCGCACGACAAAGATCGGCCGACAGGTCGGCAGCCAGCGGCACCAACTCCCCCGCCCTCGCGCGTGGCACCCTCGCCAGCGCGGACGCCGCCAGCGACGCAAACACGGAGCAGTGGCCCGCCAGGGCGGCGCCCGCGGCCGCCACTTCGTCGGGGGCGGGAGCGGCGCGCAGGGCGCGCTGGACGGCGTAGGACAGCAGCAAGCAGTTTGAGTGGCGGGAGGAGAGTTGGTAGACGAGGGCGCGGCCGGCACGGTCGGCCACCAGGGCGTGCAGCCAGGGCGGGGGGCCGCCCCCACCCCGCGTGAACACGCCGGCAAAGGCGGCGGGGTCGAAGCGGGCGGCGGCGAGGGTGTGGAGGTGGTCGGCTTCGGTGGGGGGGGGGGGCGGTCAGCGCGGCGGGGGCGGTGGTGGCGCCTGTTTTGCCATCATTGTCCCCGCCATCCAGCAACCCATCCCACGCCACCGCCAGCGACGCGGCGGCCGCGTGGCCGACGTAGGAATCAGCTAACAGTTCGACGACTGTGGCAGGGTGCCCCCCCGCCGCCACATAGCGACGCAGGACGGCCAACACGCCCGGCTCCAGCACGGCATCGGGCTGGCGCAGGGTGGCCTCCAGGGAGGAGAGCTCGGCGGCGGCGTCGGTGGTGGGCTGAGGGGGAAAGGAGAGGGTGTGTGTGTTTGGGGTGCGGTGGCGTGTGTGTTGCTCCCTTTTTTTTGCCCACACCACACACGCACACACACACCTGGTCAGTCTCCATTGTGGGAGGACGCACACCACCAGGGACGCGCGTGCGTGTTGCGTGTGTTTGTTTTTCTCACGCAGCGCGGCGCATCGGTTTCAGAAAAAAACGGTGGGACGCGGACACACACACACGCTGCACGGGGGGCAGAGAGAGGGCAGGTCTACGCACGCACACACAGCCAGGTGCGTGCTGCGTGCTGCATGGGCTGCGGCCGCTCAGAAAAAAGCGCGATTGGGGGTGTGCTGCGAAAAAAAAATCGAACGTCGGCTTCACACGTCGAACAGCTTGCCCATTCGTCGCCGCGCTGTTTTTTGCGCAATGCCGCCCCCCACCATCCTTTCCACCCTGACCGCGTACGCCGCTGGCGCCGGAGCCGCATTCGGCGCCACGGGCGCGGCCGCCCTCGCCGCCGGCGCCACCCGCCGTGCACGCTTGCTCGCTCGCGCGGCGAGCCTCCACCCGTCGTCGCCTCGAGCCGCGCCCCCCTCCTCCTCGCGCGGCGGGCGGGCGGCGGCGGTGACGGTGGCGGCGGCTGTCGCAGCGGCAGCGCTGCACGCTGTGTCGGCGGTGCGGTCGGCGCGCGCTGGGTCCGACACCGTCGCCGCGTTCCACGCTGTCTTCACCGCCGGCTGGACCCTCGCCGCCGCCGTCGCCGCCCTGCAGGCACGGTCGGGGGACGTGCCCCGTCTGCGCCCCGTCGCCTGGCCGGGCGCCGCGGCGGCTGTGGTGGACGTGGGGGCGCGTGCCGTGGCGGCAGCAGTCTCGCCCGCCGCGGGCGGCCCCCCCCTCGACGTCGCCCTCGCCACCCTGCGCGCCTGCCTCACGGTGCCGCTAGCCATCGTACAAGCCACCCGCCCATCCGACACCGCGGCCGACGTGGCCTGCAAGCGCGCCCTGCTGGCTGGGCCGGCGCCTGTCACCTCGGGCGCCGACGTCGAGGCTGGCGGCCCCTCCGCCCCGCGCCGCCCGCGCCGCGGCTACGCCGCCCTCCTCGCCACCGCGGCCGCCTTCATCTGGCCCACAGACGCGGTGGGCCAGATTCGAGCCACGACGTGTGTCGTGCTGATCGTGCTGTCGCGGGCAGTGAACATTGCGGTGCCCGCGTCGTACCGCCTCCTGGTGAACGCCCTGGCCGACGCCGACGCGGGCTCCCACCCCCCCCCTGGCGCCGGCCCCCCCGTCCCCACCCCCCTAGCCACGCTCATGGTGCCCGCCGTCGTCGTCTACCTGGCCGTCTTCTACCTGCAAGGCGGCGCGGGCGGCGGCATGGGCCTCCTCAACAACGCGCGCTCCTTCCTGTGGGTCCCCGTCTCCCAAGCCGCCGCTGCCTCCATCTCGCTGGACGCTTTTGCTCACGTGCTGGACCTGGACCTCCGCTTCCACCTGCTGCGCAAGACGGGCGAGTTGACGCGGACGCTGGACAGGGGGACGTCTGCCGTCCAGACCCTCCTGTCGACCACCGTCTTCCAAGTGGGTCCCCAGCTCGTCGACATCGTGGCTGCCTCCATCTATGTCGCCACCGCGCTGCGCCCCAGCGTGGCGGCCATCATGTTTGTGACGCTGGCCTCGTATATTCCCATTACCATTGTTTTGACTGAGTGGCGGGGGAAGCACAGGAAAGAGATGATTGCCGCGGACAACGCCAAATCATCGCGCATGACGGATGCGCTGCTGAACTATGAGACGGTAAGAGATGGGAAATCGGAGAGAAAGAGAGAGGCGGAAGGAAAAAAGGGTGTGGACAAAAAAACCCGTCTATTTTCGCCACCAACCCCCCCCCCACCCCCCCCCACGCAGATCAAGTACTACATCGCCGAAACCTATGAACGCAACCGCTACCGCGACGCCATCTCCGCCTACCAAGCGGTGGAATACAGGCTCATGGCGTCATTGGCAGGATTGAATGTGATTCAATCCACCATCATTTTTGCGGGCACCGCTGCCGGCCTCTACGTCTGCGCCGTCGGCGTCGCAGCCGGCGACCTGCGCGTGGGGGACGCCGTGCTCTACCTGTCCCTCGTCGCGCAGCTGGCGGTGCCTCTCAACTGGTTTGGCACGTTTTACCGCACGATCCAACAACAAATGCTCGATGTGGATTCGATGTTTGCCCTCCTCTCCAATGTGGCCACCGTGGCTGACGAGCCGGATGCGGGCCCGCTGCGCCTGACGGAGGGGCGGGTGACATTTAGGAATGTCGTGTATGCGTGGGGACCGGAGTTGCCTCCCGTTTTGCGAAACGTTTCGATCGACGTCCCAGGCGGCACCTCCCTCGCCGTCGTCGGCCCCACCGGGTCGGGCAAGTCCACCCTGCTCCGCCTCGCCTTCCGCTTCGCCGACCCCGCGTCCGGGGCTGTGCTGGTGGATGGGCAGGACGTGCGGCGCGTGACTCAACAGTCGCTGCGCCGCGCGATGGCGGTCGTCCCCCAAGACTCGGTGCTGTTCAACGACACCATCCGCGCCAACCTGGAGTTTGCGAGGCCGGGGGCATCGCAGGCCGACATCGAGGCGGCGGCGGAGGCGGCGTCCATGCATGCCGCGATCCTGGCGATGCCTGCGGGGTATGACACCGTCGTCGGAGAGCGCGGCCTCCGCCTGTCGGGCGGCGAAAAGCAGCGCGTCGCCCTGGCGCGCGCCATCCTGAAGAAGGCGCCCATACTGATGCTGGATGAGGCGACGTCTGCGCTGGACACGGGCACGGAGGCGATCGTACAGGGGTATCTGAGGCAGGGTGATGTGGATGGCCGCCGGCGCACGACGCTCATCGTCGCCCACCGCCTGTCCACCGTGGCCGACTGCGACGCCACCGTGGTCATGCGGGGTGGTGAAGTCGTGGAGCGGGGCACGCACGCGTCGTTGGTGGCGGCGGGAGGGCTTTACGCGGATCTGTGGTCGAGGCAAGCGTCCGGCACCACGTTTGACGATGGCGTGGCCGTGGTGGAGGAGGTGGAAGGAGAGGCCGACGCTCCTGCTGCTGGCGCTGCGCCGGCCCGCCCGCAAGGGCACCCGTAGGGAGGGAGAGAGAGAGGAGGAAACGGCGTGTGCTTTGTTCAACTCCCCAAAAATGCAATCTTGTTTGTTTCATTTTTTGTCTACAAAAACACACACACAACCCTTTCTTCACATAAACTCTTTGCTCACCATGGCCCTCACCTTCCTCACCCTGGCCACCGTGTCGGGCGGCAGCTGGGCCACCACCGCGCGCGCGGCGGGCGACGCGGCGCGCGCGGCGGCTTTGTCGTACGCCTTGAGGACGGCGTCCATGGTGGCCATGAGCCGGGGTGGCGTGCTGTGGAAGGAAAGGGGGAGAAGGAAGGAAACGGTGAGTTTTTGTGTGCGTCGGTCGTCGCCACCCCTCTCTCCACCCACCCACCGCCCTTCCACCCAAACTCACGTCGACAACCACACCGTGTCCTCCGTCTCCACGGCCGGCGCCTCCTGAAACGCTTGCGCCAGGGCGGACCGCACATCCACGTCACCCTGCAGCTTGAGGATGTGTTTCAGAATGCGCATTTCCGGTGGCGCCTGCGCCGCAAACGAGGCTTGTGCTTTGCGCCACAGGTGCACCATCACCTCCTTGGCATCATCCCGCGTGTAGTCCGACTCCTTGGCCGCGGCGTAGGCTTTAGACATGGTCAGCAGGAGGGCGGGGTCGAGCTTGCCTTGGGAGGCAAGGGAATCAATTCGAGCCTCGGCCGCTGCGAGTGACTCTGACGACAGCAGCGAGTGCAGCTCCGCACCCGCCGCGGCGGCAGCTTCTGGTGTGACTCCATCAAACGCGGCCACCAGGGCGGCCAGCCTCGTGGTCGCATCCGCCAGCGTCTGGCGAGCTTTGACGGCTTCACGTGGCAGGCCCGCGACACGCGCGGCCGCGTGATCAAAAAACGCGGCCGGCATGTCGCCCCGCCGCGCGGCCACCAACGGCGGCCACTCTTCAGCCGGCGTCGCGATGAAGGCGGCCAGCGTGGTGTCGTACGCCTTGAGCTCGTCCGCCACGACGCGCAGTTTGCGCGCCAGGCGGCGGGACGCGGCGCGCTGGGCGGGGTCGGTCTCCGCATCGGCGACCGCGTCGGCGCGGTCGAGCACACTGACGGAAAGAAAAAAAGGGTTGGCAAACCATCTCTCTGCTTCTGTCACCGTTTCTTCTCCCTCCTCCCTTGTACACAGACTCACCCAGCCCTCAGCTTGGGCCACTCTACCGACGACGCAATCAGCGGCCGCCACTGCGACGGCGGCCGCTCCGCGAACACGGCCAGCAGCCTGTCCGCCGTGGCCGCCGCGTCCGCCTTGGCAGCCGCCTTCAGAGAGGGGGCGCCCGGGTCGGCGGCGGGGCCGCCGGCCGGGGTGCGCGGGTCGGCATGCGGGGGCGGCGGCGGGGTGCGCGGGACGGGGCGGTGGCGGGTGGGTGGGCGCCACCCTGGCGCAGGGAGGGCTGGGTGGGAGTGAGGTGGTGCGAGCCTGCGCATTTGGAGGGCGGAATGCGCGCGCGCGGCCCGGGGAAAAGGAGAGGAGAAAGAAAAGAAAGGGGATGTGTGTTGGACGCCAGCGCGCGTCGGCTTGTTTTTTCGTCAGGGCCTGCAGAAAGGAAAAACGTTGTGACAGGGAAAAAAGCTGGGAGCCGTGCACACACACACACACACACACACAGAGAAACACACAAAACACACTCAAACACTCTCTCCTACTCCGCCGTCGGCGTCGACCGCCGCGATCGCTTGCCCGGCGGCGGCGCGTCCGCGTCGCCATCAAACACGACAGTCTCCTCCTCCACCGCCTCCTCCTCACTGTCGTCGTCGTCATCCCCGGCCAGCGAGTCCTCCGCCAGGGACGCATTGACGCGCGCCCTGCGGGCGGGTCTCCCGGTGGCGGTCAGCAGGGGGGCGTCGTCCCCCGTTGCCTCGAGGCGCGCGAGCCCGACGCGCGCCTCTGGCGCAGCAAACGGGTTGGCCTGCAGCGCGGCCACGTGCTCCGCGTCCGCCACGCTGTACTGCAGGAAGGGAGGGGGGGGGTGGCGGTGGCGCGGCATCGGGCCAGGCCAGTTCGGCGTCCAGGCGGTCGAAGAGGGCGCGCTCGTCGGCCGACCGCGCGAGCAGCACGTTGACCTTGCCGTGGCTCGGCACCTCGTTACTGGCCGCCGTCCGCCGCGCCGCGTCCGCCAGCAACGCTTCCAGCGTGTGCCGCCTGTCCTCGTTGGAGGTGCGTTTGTCGAAGCGCCCGGCATCCACCACTTCGGCCGCCACCGCGGTTTTGGCGGTCTGAATGGTCGACCGCACAATGGATTCGACCGTGTCCGCGTACCCGCCCCCCGCCCTCCCACCCGCGCCAGACGCGCCATCCGCACTCACAGCCTCCCACCCGGCATCCACCACCGCCTCAAGGTGCAGCACGCGCACATCCTTGGTCTGGCCGATGCGGTGGGAGCGCGCGATGGCTTGCTCCTCGTTCTTGGGGTTGGGGTCAGGATCATAAATGATGACTGTGTCCGCCGTCTGCAGGTTGAGCCCGCGCCCCGCCGCCCGAATCGACAGCAGGAAGATGAAGGCGGCGGAGTCCGGCGCGTTGAAGGCTTTGATGGCGGCTTCGCGGTCTTCGAGGGGGGTGCCGCCATCGATGCGCAGGTAGCCCATGGGGGCGAGGGGGCCCCCGGGAGGCCCCACCACCCGCCCCTTCAGGTACACCTCCAGCAGGTCCAGCAGGCGCGTCATCGTTGAAAACAGGAGGACGCGGTGGCCGGCGGCGTGCAGTTTGACGAGGATGCGGTCGAGGGCGGCCAGCTTGCCGCACGCGCGGATCAGGTCATCCGCGGGCGGCCACCATTCAGCCGGGTACGACAGGGCGGGGTGGTTGCACAGCTTGCGCAGCTCCATGGCCTTGTTGTTGAGGGGAGCGTAGGCCCGGAACGCGCGCCCCGGTGGGCGCGGCGCGTCGGGGTCTAAGCGCAGCGTCCCCGTGGCCGCCACCCACCGGTACGCCGCCGCCTGACTGGGCGGCATGGCGCACTTGACGACGGCGGCGACTTTGGGGGGGAGGGAGCCCTCGACGTCGGCGACTTGGCGGCGCAGCATGAAGGGCTCCAGGATCTGGTGCAGGCGGTTGATGACGACGACGCGCCGCTCCAGGGCGTACGAGTCGTCGCCGCCGTCGCCGCCGCCCAGCGAGTCCACAAACCAGGCCGCGAACTCGGCCTTGTTGTCGAAGACATCGGGGAGGAGCAGGTTGAGCAATGACCACAGCTCGCGCAGCTCGTTCTGCAGGGGGGTGCCAGTGAGCAGCAACCGCCGAGCACAGTTGAACGTGCCCAGGTCGCGCGCCAGCTTGGACTGGCGGTCCTTCATGCGCTGCGCTTCATCGATGACGCAGTACTTCCAGGCAATCTTGGACAGGCGGGACCGGTCGCGCATGATAAACTCGTACGTCGTCACCAGAATGTTAAACTGTTCCCGTTTAACCACGTCGGTGAACAACGTCGCCCTCTCCTCCCGGCGACCCACGTAGTACACGACGCGGGCGGAGGGGAGCCAGGTGGCCAGTTCGGAGCGCCAGTTGACGAGGACGGCGTTGGGGACGATGACCAGGTGGGGGCCGTAGTTGCCCTTGGCCTCCATCAGGTAGGCGAAGAGGGCCATGACTTGGACCGTTTTGCCGAGGCCCATCTGCGGGTGGAGTAAGGGGTGGGGTGGGTGTGGGGCGGAGTTTGGAGCGAAAAAGCAAGACCACTTTTAACCCCCCCCTTTTAACTCCCTCACCTCGTCCGCCAAAATGCCGTTCAGCCGGTTGTTGTACAGGCTGACCATCCACTGCAGCCCCACCATCTGGTACTCGCGCAGGGCGCCCCCCGCGGGGGGCGTCAGGAGGGAGGGTTGGGCCGACACGCGCTCGCCGACCGAGTGGGCGAGAGCGTGGTAAGACGCCATGACGCCTCCTCCACCCCCGCCGGCTGCTCCAGTGGCAGCGGTGGTGTTGCCGTTGGCGTCGACACCGCCACCCCCACCACCCGCCGCGTCCACCACGTCGTCCGTGGCGCGGTCGGCCGCCGCGCGCGCGGCGGCCGCGCCCGCGGCCGCGACGTCGGCGCCGTCCAGCCCGCGAGCGCGCGCGGCGGCCTCGGCCGACGCCCTCGCCTCCGCGGCCTCCGCCTCCAGGCGCACGCGCGCGATCTTGGCGGTCAGTTTGACCAGGTACTCGTCGGTTTCATTGAGGAAGGAGTCGAGGGCGGCGTAGCGCTCGTCATCGGTTGCGGCGGCGGTGGTGGTGGCACCCGCGCCACCCCCTGCCCCACCCTTCTTGCGCAGCAGCGCCTGGTACTTGGCCCAGTCGTTGGCCTGCAGCGCCGCCATGCGGGCGTCCCGGTCGGCGTCCGGGCCGGCCGCGCCGCGCAGGGCGCGGTCCAGGGCGCGCAGTGCACCGCGCCCGCGCGCAGTGCGCGCGTCGCGCACCGCGGCCGCCCTCTCCGCCGCCCCCGCCCGAAACGCTTTGGCAGACGCCGCCCACTCGGCTGCCCGGTCGGCGCGGGACCGCTCGCGGGCGCGGTAGGAGGACCTCACCGCGTCGTCCGCGTCGCGCGCGGCTCTGCGCGCGGACCGGTCGGGGAGACCCGCCAACTCCGCCCCCGCCGCGTCGGCGGCGGCGCGCAGGGACGCTTGCAGGGTGGTGAGGGCGGGAGACAGGGACAGCAGGCGGGTGCGGGCGGCGACGATGGCGGGGCGGTCGCGGGCGAGGCGCTGGAGAGAGAGGGAAAAGGGGGGGTGGGTGAAAAGGGGAGCAAACGGACGCAGACACAAAAACCTTGCCCCCGCTCTTCCCTCCCTCTCCCACACCAAAAACTCACCGCCGCCTCCAGCTCGGCCTCCGCCTCCGCCCGCGCCTCCCTTTTCGCCCGCTCCAGGGCGGGCTGCAGGGCGGACGCCAGCACGCGCGCCGCCACAGCGGGCGCCCCGCCGCCCGAGCCCCCCAGCCGGCCGCGCGGCAGGGCGCCCGGGGGGGCGGGAGCGGGGGGGGGCACCCCGTGCGATGCGGCCACGTAGTCGGGGTCGGTGGCGCCGTGGTAGAGGGGGCCGTCGCGGCGTTTGACGGGCGGGTGGTGGGGGTGGTGGGGGTGGGGCGCCGACGTCGACGGCGGCGCCCCCGCCGCCGCCGGCAGCACGGGGCGGGCCACTGCGCGGGGCACCAGGTCGGGCGGCGACACCGCGGCCAGCAGGTCGGGCGGCAGGGGCTGGTTTTTCTGTGGGGTGGGGGTGGGGGTGGGGGTGGGGGGCCGTCAAAAACAGAGGGGGCGTTTTTCCGTCGCTGCCTCGCGCTTCCGCCCCCGCAACCCCACACTGCACATCCACGTCTCAGAGTCCACCACACACACACACAGACACCGTGGATCAACGGCGCGACCTGTCCCCACACAGACAACCAGCCCCCACCCTTTTTTCCTCTCCCTCGCACCTTGAACGATCTGTACACCATGATCTGGTTGCGCAGCACGTTGAGCTGCATGGGCGTGAACCCCAGCGTCAGTTCGGGTGCCCACCCGGCCCGCGGGCGGCGGGGCGCGTGCGGCGGCGGCGGCAGGGTGGGTGCGTGAGCACCGCCGTTGGCGGTGCCGGTGGCCGGCGCGGCGGCGGCCGGGTCAGCGCCGCCATGCCTCTGTGGTGCGCCATTGGCCTCCATCTTGGCGGGCGCGAGGGGGGGAGGGCGGCGTGTGGGCTGCGGGAGAGGGCGCCGCCCGGTCGGCTGGGGGGGCCTGGGGTGTGCCACACACCCAGCGCTCCAGCAGTCGCCCAGCGGCGTGGGCCAGCGATGGGGCGCGCGAGAGAGGGGGGGGGGGGGGGCGCCCTGTTTTGTTCTATAGCTCACAGAGAGAAAAAATGGCAGCGCCGCTCTTCACTCTCGAGCGAAGAGTGAGCGAGCGAGCGTGAGCGAGCGAGAGAGAAAACACACCGAGAGCGCGTCTCGACCTTCCCTCGATGCCTCGCGGCCGGGCGCGCGCCCGCGCCGCCCCGCCGTCCCCACATACGCCATCACCCTCACCCCCACCTGGCGAAGCAGAAGCCTTGCGCACCTCTACCACCAAACGGCGGCGCGTCGCGCCCGCTCCCACCCTGCGCCTCCACCTCCCCCCTGGCGCCGACCCCCGCCTGCCCGCCCCGGGGTGGCACCCGCCTCCCTCCCCCGCCTCCTTGATCGAGGAGGCGCTGTACACGGATCCCTGGAAACTGCTCGTCGCCTGCGTCCTCCTAAACAAGGCCACTGCGCGGTCCGTGCGGCGTGCACTAGCGTCCGTGTTTGCTGTCGTGCCGACTCCCGACGCGGCAGCCGCCGCCGATCCAAACACTCTGGCCACCGTGCTGCGCCCGCTGGGGCTGCAGCGGCGGCGGGCATCCGCACTGGTGGCTCTCGGGCGCGCTTTTGCACGCGGCGACTGGAGCGATCCCGCATCCCTGCCCGGCGTCGGCCCCTACGCGGCCGCCGCGTACTGGATCTTTTGCGCGGGCCAGTGGCGCGCGTTCGCGGGGAGCGAGGGAGGCGTGCCACCCCAGGACAAAGACTTGGCTGGTTACGTTGCGTTCCTGGAGGCGACGGGCGGCGCGGGGGCTGGGTTTGAGAGGGAGGCGATAGAGTGTTAGGAGAAGAGTTTTTTTTTTCTGCGTCTGATTGTTTAAAAACGCATGAAAACCGAAAACAGAAAAAACAAACTAACCACCTGCCCTCACGCCCGCCGCCACCCCGCGTGCGGCTCGTGCCACGACATTACCCCCCGTAAACAAGTGCAGCAACAGTTCAGACGCGGCGTCAGCGTTCGCGCCCCCAGCCGCCACCGCGCGCACCGCCACGGTCGCCGCGCCCCTTGCAAACATGCCACCATCGCCGGCCGCAGCCGCTGCGACCGCCACCAAAGGGGGCGGCAGGCGCAGTAGGATAGAGCCAGGCGTGGACGGCAGGTCGATGGTGGTGGCAGGAAACGGGGGTGGCAGCGTGTCGCCACCCCCGCTCACCCCCGCTCGCGCCGCAGCGGCCATTGCCGGCCACGCCGGCGCCGCCACGGCCAGCAAGCGGGCTTCGGCAGCCCAGGTGGCGATTTCGTCCTCTGCCCCATCCGCTGGCCATGCTGGCAACGCTCCAGCGGCGGCCAGCAGGCTCGCCCCCGCGCCGCGCGCGAGGGTTGGCGCGCCACACAGGTGTGCGAGCGTCGTGGCGGCGGCAGCCTGTCGCCCGGCGACAGACGCAGCCACCTCGTGCACCGCGTCCAGGGCGGATGGACCCGTGCCCACGCCTGCCAGAGCGGCGCGTGCAGCGTGTGCGTTCGCACCTGCCGCGTCGCCCGCCGCGCGCGCGGCGTCCGTGGCCGCGCTCGCAGCCTGGCGCTCTCGGTCAAGTCGGTCAACCGCATCGGTTGGCAGCTGTGGCGGTGCCTCCCCAGCCAGCCTGCCTGCGAGCGCGTCTAACAGAGCACCGCCAGGGTCGTCCGCCAGCGCCCTCGCGTCGCCCGCGCCGCGCGGCAGGGCGGCCAACGCTTCAGTCCCCGCCGCCCGCCCCAGGGATGGAACCGCGGCTGCCGCCCACGCCAGGGCGGGCGGTACGGCGGCGGGGGGCCAGGCGGCGGCCGGGGAGGAGGCGAGGCGCAGCAGGTCGGCGTAGACGTGGGGGGGGCGCGGGGCCGGGGGCGGCGGGGCTGACATGTGTGTGTGGGATAGAGTGGTGTGTGTGTGCGTTGTTTGTGCCGCAGTGGCCTGCGCGTGTGCGGGGCGCCAGTCGCCGCACCGCGAGATGGGCACAGAGCGAAGAGTGTCGATGGACACGGCCGCAACGCTCGCACAACCTTTCGTTCGTTTTGTCCTCGCTCCCGCTCGCTCCGCGCCCCCCTCACACTTCAATGTCCGACGACGCCGCCTCCGACGCGCCCAGAGAAATCGGCCACCCGTGGCACGACCTGGACCCGGGGCCCGACTACCCGAACAGTGAGCTTTGGGAAGGAAGGAAAAGGGGTGGAAGCGGGGGGGGACGGTGTGTGTTTGTGGCCTCCGACGCCACGCACGCACCCCCTCCGCCGCCAATTGAGGGGCAGGCACACACTGCAGACCGAACGGAGGGCGTCCGAGGTGGTGCCACCGCCGCGCGCGCCCCGGTTCCCTCCGCGCGCCCGCGCGCTCCTCTCTTCTTCTCGCCCCCCGCGACGGCTGCCGCCCCAATTGCTCACCCCTGGTCCCTCCCTCCCCTCCCCTCTCCCCCCCAATCCACCACCAGTCTTCCACGCCGTCATCGAGGTGCCGCGCGGGTCCAAGGTGAAGTACCGCCTGGATCCTGCGACCGGCCTCATCGCGGTCGCCAACGTGCTCGGCACATCGGTCGTCTACCCCCACAACTATGGTGAGCTGGATGGGAGGGAGGCAGGGCGGGTGCAATGTGGGCAACGCCGCTGCTGATGCGGGGGTGGGGGAGGCAGTCGTTCCACCGCCCTTCAACGCCTTTTTGTTCGCGCACTCACCCGCACCCACCCTCCCCATCCTCCTCAGGCTTCGTCCCCCAAACCATGGACGAAGACGGCGCCGCCCTGGACGTCCTCGTCATCATGTCGGAGAAGGTGCACCCCTTCTCCTTTCTGCGCGCCAAACCGATCGGCGTCGTGCGCATGACGGAGAACAACAGGCCCGACTCCAAGATCATCGCCGTCCACGCGGACGACCCCTCCTACCGCGACTTCAATGATGTGCATGAACTGCCCGCCCACCGGTTGACCGAGATCTCGAGGTTTTTGGAGGACTATCGCACGTTTGAGGGGCGGTTGTCGGGCCCCCCGTGCTCCACCCCCAAAGTGTCGGTGGACGGGTTTGAGGACGCGCTGTCTGCCAAGCTGCTGCTGAAGGAGGCGCAGGTCGCGTACAAGGCGTCGTACCTGCCCAAACGGCCGCGCACGGAGTGAGAAAAAGAGAGAGGCAGGCTGGTTTCTGCCCCCTTACAAAACGCGCCTGTGCTGCGTGTTTATTTTTTTTCTCGCGTCCCCTGATTGTCTTCTGCATCCATGTCTCGCGCCCCAAGTTGATAGTTGCTCTTCCCGTGTGCCAGAGAGAGAGAGAAGATTTTTAAAAAACGAAAAAAGCATTTTGACTGCAAAAAAAAAACACCCCCCCCCAAAATCATCCCCTCTTCAACCGCGCCGCCTGCTCCCTGCTCACTCCGGTCAACGGGTGCGCCCCTCCCAACACCAACGCCCTCACCTCTGCCCCGCGCGCCGCCGCGTCTGCCGCCGCGCGCGACAGGCGCGCGGCCAGCGCGGCAGGCGCCGCGTCCGTGCGGCTGGCCAGCAGGTCGGCGTGCAGCTCCAACAAGTTGCCCAGTTCAGCAGTCGGGATGCCGACCAGGGTGTCCATGGCGGTAATGAGAGAACCAACGCACCGCGCCGCGGTGGCGGTGTCCTTGGCGTGGCGCGCTGCGTTGGCCAGGGGCATGAGCGCGTCGAACACGACCACGTGCTCGGAACACAGAGTCGAGGGGGCCAGGTCGACGACGGCGGCGAGGGCGGGGGCGGCGGCGGCGGGGCCTTTTGAGCGGAGGGTGGCGAGAGCAGAGTCGAGGGCCAGGGCGGCGCGGTCAGTGACATCGGCTGGGCCGGTGCCGGCAGGTGTGCGTGCAGGCACGGTGCGCCCACACACGTCGCAGCACCAGTCGGCGCCGGCGCCGCCCTCATTCGTCGGCAGCAGCGCCCCGCCACACGCGCCGCCGCGCGCTTTGCAGGGCACACCCTGCAGCCTCCGATCGCGCGCGGTCGCGAGGGGCGGGGTGCAGCGCTCGCACGCGCAGACAAAGTGTTTCGCGGCAGCCAGCTGGGCGCGGCGCGTGGAGCGGGGTTCGTACAAATTGACGTAGGCTAACGTGAGGGGTTCGCCTTCGCCAATCGCGCGTGTCGCCCGCGCGCGCGCCACGCCGCCCGTCACCGCAAACGCGCAGTTGGGGGCGCAGGAGTGGTTGAGGGTCGCCAACGCAGGAAAAAGACCAAACCCCAAATCCGCCGACGACGGATCCCCCGCCCCCGTGCCGTGTGCGTTGGTGCCGACAACATCAGCGATGTCGGCCAGGGAGGCTGCAGTGGGAGGGGGCGCATACGGCGCGGCTTCAGCGATGGCGGCAGTGACGTCGCGGGCGGCCGCCGTGAGCTGCGCGCGCCACGCGGCTGGCCGCTGCGCCCAGCCGCGCGCGAGAGCAGCGACATCGGCCGCCCCACACCGCAGTGGGAAGCGTGGGTCGACGGACGACTCGCCCAGGTCGGACGCGCCGTGGCCGTGGCCGCACGCGTCGGTGTCGTCGCCGTGCGCGTGTGCGTGTGAGTCGCGGCCGTGGCCGCACGCGTCGGTGTGCACGTGCGGCTTGTCCCCCGCCACCCGCCCCTCCTCCACCGCTTTGGCGGCGTCCAGCTCCACCGCCAGGGCCAGCAGGTCAGCCAGATCTTCGGCGTCCAAGCCGTCCGCGCTGGAGGTGGGGGTGCCGTGCTTGACGCCGGCGGCCGCGACGGCGGTGCGGCCGGGGGCGGCCGCAGCGCGCACGGTCGCATGCTGCGCCTTACACGCCGGCCCGCAGTATTTGCCTCCACCACCGCACACACCCACCGCGCACCCAGGGCACGCGCGCCCCACGTGGCGAGCGCGCGGCACGGCCGCGACGGGGGCTTCTGCTAGAACCAGGTCGCCTGGTGCCAGCGGCCGCGCGGCCACCGCGTGCCGCCCCAGGCGCTGGGTGAAGGCCAGCTTGAAGGGGAGCCAGTCGGACGCTGCAGCCAGGGTGGGGAGAGGGACGAGCGTTTTCTTGGGTTTCTTGTTGCGCTTGGCGGCGGCGGGCGGCGGCGCGGCGTCGGTGGCGGGGGGGGCGGGATCGGCGGCGGTGGGCATTGTGCTGTGTGTGGGGTTGTGTGTGTGTGTGCGTGCAGCGACGGGACGTGCACACCAATGCGCAGGTGGGCGCGCGGGCGGGGCGCGGCGCAGGAGAAAGTGGTCGGGGAATGGAGGGCCGCGTTTTTTCGTCGAAGCGGAAACCGCCGGCACACACACACACACAAAAACTCTCTCCCCGTTTTTGCGCTGTGTAACCGCCTGCCGCGCGGCACGTTCACCGCCCCTCCGTCCGTCCCGAGCCGTTCCAGTGCCGAGCCGTTCCGTGGCGTCGTCCTGAATCGGGAGACGGCAGCGCCGTAGCCACCACACACCACCGCGCGCCGCCGCGTCCAATTGCGCGCGTTCCCCTGCAATTGTGCCTCCCGCCGCCACCACCATGTCGACCACCCCGCCCCCCGCCTGCGACGCGGACAACGACTCCACCCCTCAACACGTGCGCGCCGTCGTCCACGTCCGCCCACTGCTCCCGTCGGAAGCCGCGGCCGGCGCGACGCACGCGCTCACCGCGCGCGCGACCCCCCCCCACCGTCGACTGTGCCGGTTACCGCTTCGCCTACGACGCCGTGTATGGTGACGACGCGGGCGCTGCCCCGGGCCGCCTGTACGACGACGCGGTGGCGCCCCTGGTGGCTGCCGCGTTTCGGGGCGTGCACGGCGCGGTGCTGGCCTACGGTGCGACCGGTTCCGGCAAGACGCACACCATGGGGGCTGCAGCGGGGCTGCCGGGCGCCAGGCGGGAGGGGGTCATGCCGGCCGCGCTGGCGGACGTGTGCGCGCGCGCGGCGGCCGCGCGCGCGGCGGGCGTGAGCGTGACCGTCCGCGCGTCTTTTGTTGAAGTTTTAGGTGATGACGTGTTCGACCTGCTGGTGCCGCCCCGGGATCGTGCCCCTCTGCCCCTGCGCGACGGTGGCGGCGGCGGCAGCGTGACGGTGAGCGGGGCCGCGAGTGTGTACGTGGCTTCCAGAGACGACGTCGCTTCTCTGCTCGCTGCCGCCGCGTCGGCTCGCGCGACGGGAGCCACCGCCCTGAACGCGGCTTCATCGCGTTCCCACGCCCTCATGACGGTGACCATTGAGCAGAGGGCCAAACATGGAGGCTCACCCACCACCGCTCTGGGCGTCGCTGGTGCCGACTGGCCCCCCGCCTCCGCCGCGGGCGGGGGCGGCCTCCCCCCTCCCCGCGCCCCCGCCGTCCCGCCGGGAGCCACCCGCCTGTGGGCCCGCCTGCACCTGGTGGACCTGGCGGGGTCGGAGCGCGCGGCGCGCACGGGGGCGACCGGGGCGCGGCTGAGGGAGGGCGCCGCGATCAACAGAGGGCTGCTGGCGCTCGGCAACGTCGTGGCCGCCCTCGCCGCCCGCGACGCCTCCCCCTCGTCCACTCGTCACATCCCGTACCGTGACTCCAAGCTGACGCGGCTGCTGGCGGACGCGTTGGGAGGGTGTGCGGCGACTGTTTTGATTGCCTGCGCGTCGCCGACCGGCGCCGACGCGCCCGAGACGCGGGCCACGCTGCGCTATGCAGCCCGCGCGCGTGCGATCACTACCGCGCCCACTGTGAATGCCGACCCCGCGGCCGCAGAGTTGGCGGCGTTGCGGGCTGAAGTGGCGGCGCTAAAAGCGGAGAACGCGGCGCTGCGGAAAGTCCTTGAGAGCGGTGGCGGCGGAGGCTGCTGCACACCGCCACCTGCGCGCCGGATGGGGGCAGCCGCCTCGCTGACGCCGCCGCCACCGGTGGTGTTGGCGGGGGTGCCGCCCACGGGGCTGGTGTGCACCCCGAGCCCTGGGAGTGGCGCTGCGGCCGCGCTTGCTCTCTCCCCGCCGCCGCCTCCTGCCGCCGTCACGCTCATCCCTCCCTCCCAACGCCCACCCTCCGCGTCCCCGTCCCCCGCGTCTGGCTACCTGCGGGAAGCAGTCGCCGCGCGCGCGCGCGCGCGGCCGCGCTGAGGGCTGAAGTTGCCGCCCGTGCCGCCGCCCGCGGCAGCGCAGAGCAGCAGCAGCAGCAGCATGGTCCGCGTGCAGACGAGGGCCCCCTGGCGGCTGGGCTGGCGGCCGTCGGGTCGCCGCGGCGCGCGCTGGTGCCGAGGGGTAACGACGTGGGGGCGCGCAGCACGGGCAAGCCAAGCCAGGCGGTGCGGGTGGCGGGGACGCGGTGGCAGTGATGTGTGGAAAGGGTCGTTTGCTTTCTTTTTTCTTTGCCGTGCCCAGAGTGGGTTGTGTGAGCCAAAAACGAAAAACTCACTCGCAGCCGTTTCGACACAACAAAAACGTCGATTTGGATTGATCTCCCTTTTTTTCCTTTTTGCGCGCGCTCTCCCCTATCTCCCTATTTCGTCTGCGTCGACACGCTCACGCTGAGCAGTGTATTGCTGCGGAAGGCTGCAAAGTTTAAAAAGAACCTGCACTTTCTCTTTGCGCTCACCCGTCTGCCGACCCTTTTTTTGGACTCCCCCACCCCAACCCACCCACTCACTACGCCCGTCCTATGCGTCCGTCCGACGTTGCCCTGGCCGTCACGGCCGCCTCCTCCGCCATGACGGCGGCGGGGGCGGCCGCCGCGGCCGCCCTGCTGCTGGGGCGGACCGCCCCTTACGGCCGCCACGCGGCTTCGGCCCCCGCCGCCGCGCGCTGGGGCCCCCCCATCCCCGCCCGCCTGGCGTGGTGCACGCAGGAGGCGCCCTCCCTGTTGGCGCCGTTCGTGTTTGGCGCTGTGAGGCGGGCGGTGGAGGCGGCTCCAGTGGCACGGTGGCCGCGGTGGGTGGCGTTCGCGCCCCCCACCCCACCACCTCCCACCCTGGCCTTAGTCCTCCTAGTCGCCTTCGTTCTCCACTATGCGTGGCGTGCCCTCGTTTACCCATTCATCATCCCGGGCCGCCACCCCACGCCCGCGGGCGTGTGGGCCATGGCGCTCGGCTTCTGTTTTTACAATGGGGCGCTGCAGGGTGCAGGGCTGGCGGTTGTACCAGCCACGCCACTGACTCACCCGCGCGTCGTCATTGGCTTGGTTTTGTGGGCCAGCGGGTGGACGCTCAACCTGTGGGCAGACGCTGTGCTGCGCGGCCTGAAAAAAAAGACGCCAGGCTACTCGCTCCCCCCTCCCGTCGGCCCCTTTGCCCTTGTCGCGTGCCCCAACTACCTTGGCGAGATCATTGAGTGGACGGGATTTGCCCTGGCAGCTGGCTCCCCTCCCGCCTCCGCGTTTGCTTTCTTCACGGCCGCCAACCTCCTTCCCCGGGCGCTGGCCCACCGCGCGTGGTATGTGGAGCGGTTCCCCCGGTTTCCCAGGGAGAGGAGGGCGGTGCTGCCGTGGTTGTTGTGAAGGGAGGAGAGAGAGAGAGAGAGAGGACGGTGTGGTTTGGAGACCGGTCGTGCAAAGAGTGAAGGTCGAGAGAGTCGGTCCGTCTCGCACACACTCTCCCCTTTTACCTCTCCGCCGCCCCTCCACCGTCTCCCCCCCTTTTCTTCCGCCATGGGTACGTTGCACACACGCGCACCACACTGCACCTCACAGCGTGCTCGGGCCGCGCTCGCAACGGGGGGCGTGGGCGCGCCCACCGCCTCTCCCTCCGGGCGCTGTCGATTCGCGCCGGGCCGCCACCCGATCGCGTCGCCTCCCGCGCCGTCCACGGACGCCGCCCTCTCCCGATCGGAGGCCCACGTCAGCCGGTCTCCCCGTATGGGAGCCTCACCGACTGGGCCGTCGCTGGCGGGAGGGCGGGCACGGAAAAAGCTGCAGGCGCCGGCTCCCTTCTCCCAGAGCTCTCTCGCGCACCAAACTCACATTCCCCCCCTCCCCTCCCTCCTTCCCCAGTCAAAATCAAGGCTGCCGAGCTGCGCGGCAAGGGCAAGGCCGAGCTGCTGGAGCAGGTGCGTGTGAGAGTGTGGGCAAGCAAAGAGCGTTTCTTTTTTGTTCGCGGCCTCCCTCCCTCCCCCGATCTGCCTCGGCACGCCCTCCTGCCCCCCGATCGACCGCGCGAACTGGCTTGCGAGAGTCGTGGGAAGGAGGAGGGGAGGTGGTAGAGAGAGAGAGAGCTCGGGAGCCGAGTGCTGCGCACGCCGATGGGGAGAGCCGCCGTCGCCGACGCCTCGTCTTTCGACCGAAAACTCACCCCCCCCACCCCTCACCCCAACCAACAGCTCAAGACCTGCAAACAGGAGCTCTCCCGCCTGCGCGTGGCCAAGGTGACGGGCGGCGCCCCCAACAAGCTGTCCAAGATGTGAGTTGGTTTGTGTGAGAGGGGGGTGGGGGAGAGAGAGAGAACAGACGAGAAAACCGAAACACACACCCCTCCCTTCCCTCCTCCTCTTCTACCCGCTCCCCAGCAAAGTGGTGCGCAAGTCCATCGCTCGCGTGCTGACCGTCGTGACCCAGTCCCAGCGGTCTGCGCTGCGCACCGCGTACGCGGGCAAGAAGCACATCCCGCTGGACCTGCGCCCCAAAAAGACGCGCGCGATCCGGCGCCGCCTGACGGCCGCCCAGGCGGGCGCCAAGACGGTGAAGGCGGCCAAGAAGGCGGCCGCGTTCCCCAAGCGCAAGTACGCGGTGAAACTGTGAAGGAGAGAGGAGATTTGTGGTGGTGTTTCTTTCCTTTTTTTGACACTTTTTCATTATCCCTTTGCAAAAGTCTCTGCTGTTTCCCTGTTTCCAAAAAGCTCGGTGTTTGGGAGGGCGTGGGTGGCAGCGTCCAGAATCAGTTGGTGGTGGTGGAGGGAGGTGAAGCCTTCTCAGCCAGACGAAGAGACGATGGTGTGTTTTTTCGGCGTCACTCCCACGCGAGGGCGTTTGTCAATTTGCGCGCACGCGCTCTGCAGGCTGCACGCTCCCTCACTTCTCGCTGCGATGCAACCCACCTGGCTGGCAGCTCTGCTGATGGCGGCTGGCGCTGCGGCCGCCGCCCCCCCCGCCCCGCCGCCGCTGCCGTCTGCATTTTCACTGGGGTACAACTTCACTCTCCCATACACTCGCTCCTTCCAGCCGCACGCCCTGACCTACGTCGTCACGATGGCGCAGGATGGGTCTCACGCTACGCAGCGCACCAACGGTGATGTTGTGTTGACGGTGCACGCCGACGGGTCTTATTCAGAGACCGCGCCCCGCATCGACGCCCTGGCCTGCACCCGCTACGCGGCGGACGATGAGTCGGACGCCCTGCTGCACGCGCCCGTGGTGCCGGACGTGGGGGGTGGCGGGTGGGTGTACATTGGGGAGGTGGCCGCGTCGACGTTTGACGACGCGCCGCTGTTGTCGTCGCCGACCGCTCACGCGTGGCGCCTCACCGCCGACCACGGCGCCCGCACCGTCAACTACACGTTTTGGTCTGATGCTGCCACGGGCGCCCCCGTGGCGTTGCACCAGGAGGGGCCCGATTTGTTGAGCGGGTCGCATTTTGACGAGTACAAAGTTTCATACACTTCATTCGACCCCAATCCACCTCCTGCCTCTGCGTTTGACGAGCCGGATGAATGTGCCCGCGTGCCGCCGCCAGAGGCGGGGAATGGCGGATTGCGGCCTCGCCGCAGCGGGGGCGCGGGCGCAGCCGTCGTGCCGTCGTTCGGTCGGCGCGCGGTCTGCGTGACTGCGCCGACGCCCGGCCGTGCCTACACAACCACTCTCACCCCGGCCTCCCGCCCCTGGCTGTCGGACGCCGAGTTTGCGGCGATGATGCTGCGCCCCAAGCAGGCGCGCGGCCTGATGGCGCGTGCGACGCCGTCTGCGCGGTTGCCTCACGTGCGGCGGTTGCCGAAAGGGGCTGTGCCTGCTGCTGTTGATTGGCGGGGGACGCCCGCTGCTGGCGTGGTCAAGGATCAGGCTACATGCGGCTCGTGCTGGGCCTTCGGGACCAACGGGGCCCTAGAGAGCGCCATCGCGGTGGCGACAGGGCGCAATCACTCGTTCAGCGAACAGGCATTGATGGATTGTTCATGGAACTACGGCACAAACTCTGCGTGCGGCGGCGGTGACGCCGACGCCGCCCTCGACTGGCTGGTCGCTGAAGGCGGCGGCGTGCTGGACCTGGAGGCTGAGTACGAGTACCAGGGCGCGGCCGGCTACTGCCGCCACAAGACGGCGGGTGGGGGTGGTGACGACGACGACGACGACGGCGCCACCAACCGCCGCCACCACCGCCACCGAGTGTCCATCCCCCGCGTGATCGGCTACGCCTTCACCCCCCCCGGGGACGATGAAACGCTGATGGAGGCGGTCGCCTCGCGCGGGCCCCTCCAGGTCAGCATCGACGCCGCCGCCCACGGCTTTCGCTACTACGCGTCGGGCGTGTACGATGAACCCACGTGCCACGCGGATGAAGACAATCTCGACCACTCGGTCACGCTCGTCGGCTACGGCACAGACGAGGAGACTGGGATCGATTGGTGGCTTATAAAAAACTCGTGGTCCCAGCACTGGGGGGACGGGGGCTACGTCAAGATCGCGCGCGCGCGGGGAGGGTGCGGCGTGGCGACGGCAGCAATGTACGCGGTCGTGGAGGAGGACGACGACCGCACGGCGTCTGCTTGACCCCTTGGTTTTTTCATGCCTGTTTGTACCTTGCCACTCTGAAGCCATGGTATATATGTCGTGGAGGAGGAACGCAACCGCGCGGCGTCTGCTTCGCCCTTTTTTCTGTACCACTTTTGGAAAGCAAACAACGATTTTTCATTTTAACACAATTTTAACACAAGTTTTCCCCACTCACTCACTCCTCTCGCCTCCTCCACAACCCGCCAGCAGGCAGCACCGCCGCCACCGCGGCCACGCGGTCGGGGTCGGGCACCGGTTCATCCCCGCCCAACGCCGGGGGGGCGCCCAGCGCAAGGGTTGCGCACGGATAACAACACGGCACACCGCCGCCACACACATCCCCAGCTACCAGGGGCACGCCGCACAAAGCGCAGATGCCGCGGTCCGCATCCACAACCGGCGCAGGCACCCGGGCCAACGCCCCCAAGCACGAGGCCGCGGTCGACGGAACGCACTGCTGGCAGGAAGCAACGAAAGCCGCAGCCAGCGCTCTTGCGTCCCGTACCGCCGCCGCCGCCGTCGGCACAGCGATGGGTGGCGCAGCAGGCACACCCGCCAACACCGCCAACACCGCCACATCGCGGCCCGGGGTGCCGCCCAGCGGACGGAGGAGGGGGGGTGAGCGTGCCGTGTCGGCGCGCGCGGCAGCCAGGGCGGTGGCGGCGCCTGCGCCGGATGCGGCGGCGTCCACCGCGGCGGCGGCTAAAGAGGTGGCAGTCTCACCAGTGGCGACAGCGTCGGCAGCATCCTCGGCGGCAGCCGCCAGCAGGGAAGCCAGGACGAGCGCGCGCCTCACGCGCGCCGCGCCGGGGGGAGCCACCGCGGCCAGCAGCGCGTCCGCTGCGCCCGGGACGCCGCCAAACACGGTGTCAACATCCACGATGTGAAAGTCGTCGACGCCAGCGGCGGCTGCGGCGGCAGCGGCGGCCAGGGCGGTCGGCGCGTCCGCGGGGGGCAGCCCTGCCCCCGGCCCAACCACATGCACCCCGGCCAGGGTCAGGCGGCGGGGGGCGGAGGGGTGGGGAGGGGTGGTGGAGGCCGCCAGCGTGCGCAGCAGGAAGGCGGAGGCGGGGCCTGGGTGCGTGGAGGGTGGGTCGCGGGGGGGTTGGTCGCGACCGTCGACGGGCGCTGGCGGCGCATGTGGCTAGCCGTCGGCGCCGGTTTTCCTCCCAATTCCACGCCCTCCTCCCCTCTCTCTCCCCTCCTCTCACCTCCCGACACCCCCACCACCAACCGCCCGCCGCGGGGCACGGCCGCCACGTCGCGCAGCGCGCGTGCGCGCACGCTCGCCTCGCCGCACGGCGCGCACAGCGGGCGTGCGTCCGCTTTCAGCTGTGGGGTTTGTGTGTGGGTGGGTGGAGGATACGTGTGAGAAAGTACAGGCTCGTCAACGGACAGCGCAAGGGAGGCCGGTGGACGCCGCCAACCGCCCACTCTTTCTCACCTGCGCCCGCGCCTCCTCACACTTGGCGCACACCGGCCCGCCTGGCGCCGCCTGCGCTGGTGCGGCCACAGGCGCACACGCGCACTCTTCCCGTGAGCAGGGGGCGGACATGGCGTGTTGAAAAGAGAGAAGAGAGAACAGTGTTTGGTGAAGTATTTTTTGTGATGTTTTTTCTTTTCTTTTTGGTTTCACTTGAGGTGTGTGCGCGCGCGCGGGCCCCCCGCAGAGGTTGTGGCCATCGCCGCATGATTTGCCGGGGCCACAGACTGTGCGAGTCCGCGCTGCGACGTGATGTCGGTTAAAACGAAAAAAAAGAGGGGGGCGGTGGTGTTTAGAAAAAGGGGCAAACTAAGAGGGGGCCGCGTCACACACAAAAGTCCGCCCGAGACGTGCGGAGGCCAACCATAGCCCATTCGGTGTGTTGAAAATGATAGAAGGGGGGGGGCGACAAATCTTTCACTCGATGGTCAAAGGGGACACGGGGCGGTTTTTTGTTGGAAACCACCGCGCCTCGCGTTTTTTATCTTCGATCGATCTCTCTCGTTATGAATCAAACTTTCTCTCTCTCTCTCTCGACTTGAAACAAAGCAGGCAAAGGCAAAGACCTCCACAACGCCATCAGTGAGGCGTCGGCAGGCCGAAGAAGATGTCCTCCACAAACGGCCGCCGCGCAGCGGGCGGCGCGGCGACGGCCTTGGCTGTCGCCGCGGGCGGCGGGCCGGCCGCTGCAGCCGCAGTCGGCGCAGCCTCCGCCGCGCCCTCGACCCCCTCCACCGGCGCCAGCGCCGCAAAAAAGTAGTCCAGCTCCGACACCGGCGTGATGGCGCGCAGCCTGTCCACCAGGGCGGCCAGCGACCGCACCAGCTGGGACGCGGTGGGGCGGGCAGCGGGGTCGGGGGCGCAGGCAGCGCGGGCAAGAGCGCGCGCCGCCTCGCAGCACGGCCAGTCGCCCGGGGACGCGCCCGGCGGCGTCAATCTCCACGAGTCCCCTGCCAACCCTGCGTCCACGCCCGCCAACACTTCCCACGCCAGCACGCCAAAGGCGTGGACGTCGGCTTCCAGGGAGGGGCGTTTGGAAGCAGAATCAGCGTGCGGCGCGCGCGCGCCGCAAACAGCGGCGGCCGGCAGAGGCGCAAACGGGGGCGCCAGCTTGGCCACCCACCCCCGCCCATCATCATCAGACGCGGCCAGGTGCACGTTGGCGGGACACAGGGCGCCGTGGGGGCGCCCCGTGGCGTGGACGCGGGCCAGGCCGCGCGCGACTTCGAGCAGCGTCGCGACGCGGCGCGGCTCGTCAGACGGAGACGTCGGCCCCGTGCCCCGCCCCGCGCGCACCGCGTCGCGCAGGGTGTGCCGCGCTCGCACAGTTCGTAGACGGCGACGGTCTCGATGTGCGGGAGGGAGGGGGAGGTGGAGGCGCCATCATCACCACCCGTCGCTGCGCCCGCTGCCGCCAGCGCTCCCTTGAGCGACAGGGGCGCCCCATCCACCCCCACCAACGCGCCCGACGGCGCGTCCGGGGACGCGACCACGCACTCCCGCACCGCGAACAGGTGGACGACGTTGGGGTGGGCGGCGGCCGTGCCCAGCAGGCACGGCGCGCGGCGCGCGGTCGCGGGGAGGCGCCCGACAAACACGGCCACGGGGGAGCCTCCCCACGCGCCACGAAAGACGGCACCACCGCCGGGCGTACGCACCAACAGAGATGTGACGGCCGCGGTGAGGCGGGGGTCGGCCAGGGCGGTTTGCACAGCGGCGGCAGGGTCGCGTGCCGCGCGCGCCGCGGCGCGCGCGGCGCGGGCCAGCGGGGCCAGCAGCACCACCATGGCGGCGGCGGCGGTAGCTAGGATGGCCAGGACGAGCACGAGGGCGGCGTCGGGGGCCGGGGTGGCGGCCGCGGGGCAGTGTGCGGTTGCCATTTTCGGGAGAGGGGCTGAGGTTTCGGGGAGGGAACACGTCAATTCAAGTCCCTTACTGGCGTCGCACGGCCGCGCTCGCGGTCTCACAGCACGCCAACACGCTGTGCGCGCACAACGGTGGCGGGAGGGGCGGCAATTGGGGGCGGGCGGCGCGCAGGCGGAGGACCCCACACCCGCGCCGCCTCCAAAACGGCGCACCTCTCGTGTTTGCCCTCTCGGGTCCCTCTCGTCTGCCTCCCGGGAGGGCGCGAGCGGGCGCGCAAGTCACCCGCGCGTCCCGCGGAGGGGGACGCGGGAGGAGGAGGGAAGGCGGTGCCGCGGGGCGGCGGCGAAAAAAATGTGAAAGGAGTGAGTGGGCCCGCCTTAGTTTTTTGTTCTTGCACACCTCGTCTCACGCCGCCGTCGCCGCCTGCTCCTTTTTCTTCTTGCCGCCTCCCTTTTTAGGTGGCGGCGGCGGCGCCCCCTTCCCACCCGGCGGGTCCAGCCGCGCAAACAGGGGGGCTGCCGGCGGCAGTGGCGCGCCTTCTGTGAGCCCCCCCCATGCAGCCTCCTCCCACGCAGGCGCGTTTCCACCCTCCCCACCCCCCAACGCCGCCAGCACGCGCCCCGAAAAGGTCGGCGTCACCGGGTGCAGCAGCACGGCGGCCACGCGGGCGGCTTCCAGGGCGGCGACAAGGGACGCAGCTGCCGCGGCGCGGTCGGACGGGTCCTCACTCTTCAGCTTGGTCCACGGCGCGGCGGCGTCCAGGGCCGCGTTGGCTGCGGCGGCGACGCCCACGGCGGCCGCCGCAGCATCGTGCAGGGCCAGCGTGTCGTAGGCTGCGCCCGCGGCGGTGGCGCCAGCAGCTGCTGCTTCGACAAGGGACGGGTGTTCGCGCCCCGCTTCCTCAGCCCCCACCGGCAACACCCCCCCAAACTGTTTGTGCACAATGGTCGCACAACGCGTCACCAGGTTACCCACCGTGTTAGCCAGGGCCGCGTTGACGGTGTCTGCGAACCGGGTGGCGGAGAAATCGCCGTCGCTGCCAAACGTGACTTCACGCACGAAGAAAAAACGGACGGCATCCGCGCCAGCCGCCTCCACCAGGGCCACGGGGTCCAGCACATTGCCCAGCGACTTGCCCATCTTGCGCCCGTCTTTCGTGAGGAAGCCGTGGGCGAAGACGCGGGACGGGAGGGGGAGGGAGGCGGAGAGGAGCATGGCTGGCCAGTAGGCTGCATGAAACCGCAGAATGTCTTTCCCCACCAGGTGCAACGCGGGCGGCCAGCCAACGGAGGGCAAGTCTTCCAGGGTTTGGTCTGCAGTCAGCAGGGCGGAGGCGTAGCCCAGGAGCGCGTCAAACCAGACGTAGACGGTTTGGTCGGGGTCCCCCGGCATGGGGAGGCCCCATTCGACGGCCGCCCTCGAAATGGAAAAGTCGCGCAAGCCGGCGTCCACCCAGGCCGCCACCTCGTTGCGGCGGGGGGCGGGAGCTAGGAACGGGGAGGAGGGTTCAGAGGCTAGCAAGGCAGCCACTTCGTTTTGATAACGCGACAACCGAAAAAACCAGTTGTCCTCCGCACGCCGCGCCGCGGGGGCGTCGTGCAGGGGGCACCTCTTGTCGTCCCCCACCAGGTCGGTCTCATCCTTGTACTCTTCGCAGCCGACACAGTACCAGCCTTCGTAGCGGCCTTTGTATATGTCGCCCTTCTCAGACACGCGGCGCATCACCTCCTGCACCAGCGCCGCATGCTTGGCGTCCGTCGTCCGCACAAAGGCGTCGGGCGCGATGTCGAGGCGGGTCCACAGAGCGCGGAAGGCGGCGGACACGGTGTCCGTGTGGGCGGCGGGGGTGACGCCGGCCGCGGCCGCGGCGGCCGCGATCTTTTCGCCGTGCTCGTCAGTGCCGGTGACGAGGGTGGCGGCGGCTCCGCGGGCACGAGCATACCTAGCCAGCACGTCGGCCGCGATAGTGGTGTAGGCGGACCCCATGTGGGGGGCAGCGTTGGCCTGGGAGGGAAGGGAAACGAGGGACGTCGTTTCGGTCGATGCTTCTCGCTTTCTTTTTCTTCTCCGCAACACACACGCACGCACACAGCACATGCCACTCGACCACCCCACCACCCTCCATACTCACATAGTACAGCGGCGTCGTGATGATCCACGGCTGCCCCGTGCGCGGCGCGCCGGACGGGCGGCCGTCTGCAGGCGACGCGCTGAATGCGCACGCGCGCACGGTGAGATTTTGACGTGATATGCAGGCTGACCTGCGGGCTACGACGGGCGGGGAGCGAGGAAGCAGGGCGGAGGGGGCGCGCGGCGACGCGGCGGCGCGCCGCATTGCGGCCAGCAGGGAGAGCGTGGCGACCGGGGAGAACGTGGAGCTGGGGAAGGGGGGACGTAGAGTGCGTGCTTGTGTTGTGGGAGGGCGCAATGCGCAGGCAGGATGTCACGGCAAAGCCGGAGAGAGTGGGCAGAGAGAGAAAGGACAGCCCTCGTCAAGTCGACGTGTCAGAACGCAAACCTCTTCAACCAGCCCTCTCTCAGCCCGGCATGCCGCGCCCCTGCCTCCGCCCCAGCCCGCGCGTGCGGCCGGCCCCCTTGTCGACCGTGTGCCGACACGGCACGCCGCCGCCCCCCCGCCGCCACGCTCTCGCCAGCCTCCTCGCTGCCGCCGCCGCGTGCGCGCTGCCACCCCCGTCGCCACCCACCTGGGCGTCCGTGCTGGGCGTCAAACAGACGGCCGCCCTGGACCCCAAGTGTGGCCCCATTGAGTCGCCCTCCACGCCTCGCAAACGCCGCACATCGGCCGACGCGGCGGCCGCGGGCGCGCGGCCACGCGCGGAGGCGAGCGTGGCCGCCGCGGAGCGCGCCGCGCTGGATGACGCCAGGGAGCGCGCGACGCGCGAGTTTGTGGACTCGATGTGGCAGGGGTTGGAGTGATGGTGGGAGAGAAGAGAGAGAGAGAGACGTCACGTTGTTGCAGAAAGTTGTTGTTTTGTTTTTTCACACAGCAGCCGCGCAGCTTGATGGTTGTGCGCCACGCTCCAGCCCACCAACACCAGCGGGACAAGCCTAAAGAATAAAAAAGGTCGGCGGCTCTTTCATAGACTCCACGGACCAGCGGGAGCAAAGAAGAATGAGAAACCAAAATCAGACAACCCACAAACCCTCGAAACAAACTCGCTCGTGTGTGTCATCCAACCAGCCCCTCACACCTCGTACGGCAGCGCCACCTCCAGCACCTGGTCGCGTGGCACGTTGTACGCGTCCGCCGTGTCCTCCTGGAAGCAGCGCACCAGGGTGACAAAGGGGAGGCCGATGAACACGCGGCGAAAAAAGCCGCGCAGGCCGCCACCCCGCGCGGTGAGGGGCCTCCCCGCCCCGATGACGTACACGACCGCGTTCTGAGCGCGCGCGTGCGCCAGCACGCGGCACTCGGCAGCCTCGCCCGCGGCGGAGGCGTACCTGTCGGGCAGCGGTCCGCGGGGTCCGTGCGGCCCGACCGCCGCGACCGCCGCCTCCATCATGCTCCTCACCGTCGCGCGCCGCGGCTCGGCATCGACCGCGCCGGCGCGCGTGGTGGTGTCGTCCGGGTCGGACGCCTCGATCAGCGTGGGCAGGGTCGGCGTGCGCGGCTCGAGCGGGGGCAGCGTCGCCGCCGCGCGCGCCGCGGCCTCCGCTACGACGCGCGCGGCAAAGTCGACGGGCAGGCCGAGGGCAGCCCTCAAGCCGTCGTCCGCGGCCGCGGCGCGCGCCAGGCGGTCGTACAGGCGGCCCAGGACGTGGTCGATGACGGTGGCGGCAAAGGCGGCGTCCTGGGAGGGGCGCTCCATGTAGCCGTAGCTGTGGGGAAGGGGCTCACAAAAAGAGGGTTAAAAACAGGTCAAAAAAGAAGGACACACATACCAACACACACGCACACACTCCCTCCCCACCATGGCTCGCAACGTCCGCGAGCCATGGTAGACGACGCAGAGGATGGCGGGGAAGATAAAATTGTGAAAGAGACCGCCACCCCACACCACCACAAACCAACACACCACCACAAACCAACTCACCGCGCCACGACGTGGAAAAAGCCCTCCACCCCCGCGTCCCGCGCCAGCAGCCTTTCTTTCGGGTCCACTTCAGGCAACGGCACAAAACGGTTCGTTAAGAAGATCTGGACCTGAAATAAGACTGGCATGCGCGTCAACAAGTGAGCCAACACGGGAGGCGCCGAATCCAGCCTGTCCGAGTAAAACAGGGCCACCCCGCGCGCCCGCGCGATCCTGCCCTTGGCGCCGTTCGTGTGTCGCAGCGGGACGATGGGCACAGTCAGTGACGAACCTTCCGCCACGTATTCCCCCGCGGAGGCGGCGTCCAGCAGGGTGGCGAGGGGGGGGGCGGAAATCGATTTGCGGCGGGCAGCAGTGCCGGCAGACCAGACTGGGAAGAAGGGAGGGGCGGTTGAGGTGGGTAGAGCCGCGCACACGCCCTGACCATGCACAAGCAAACACATCGCACTCAGGGGTTGGTGGTGAGTGGTGGAAGGGGTGGAAGAGTCGTGCGCGCGCTGCGCGCACCCCCACCACACACACAACAACACAAAAAACTCACCCGCCATGACGCCGCCCCACATGACGGCCATGATGACCGCCATCCAGCCGTAGCCCACGACTTTGCGCAGGGTGGAGGACCAGAGGACACCCTCGACCACGGAAAAAACGATGAAAAACGCAGCCGCCAGCATCAGGGGCACCCGCCACACACTGATCATAACCAGGGTGGCCAGGATTGTTGTCACCAGCATGTCGAGCAGGACGGCGATGCCGTACGCGTCCGCGACAGTGCTGGAAGTGCGGAAGGCCAGGACGATGGTCAGGCAGAGGGCTAGCAGGGCGTAGTTGACGACGGGGATGTAGATTTGACCCTCCACGCGGCGCGAGGTGTGCTGGGGGAGAGTTTTGTGGGGTAGGGTGGGTTGAAACGACGGGTAGGTGGAGGTGGACGTGTTTTTTAACCAATTGCTTGAACCACACTCACCTGCACATGCACCCGCGGAAAGAAGCCGTGCGCCATGGCCTGCACCACGATGGAGTAGGACGCCGTAATCAACGCCTGCGACGCGACGATGGCCATAGAGATGGCCAGCACGAGGACGGGATAATACACAGGTTTGGGGACCGCCGCCCAAAAGGGGGGGCCCACGCCGCCATCGTGCGCGCCCTTGTACGCGTCCGGCGTCCCCAGCAGCACGGCCGCCTGGCCCAGGTAGGCCAGGACGAGGGATGGGTAGACGACGGCGGTGGTGGCGATCTGGATGGCGGGCATGGAGAAGTGGCCCGTAAGAGGGAGGAAAGGGAAAGGGGGAAAAAACGGTGTCAGTTATCGGGTGTTGGTTTCGCGCGGTCGCAACTCCGCCCCACCACCCCACCACTCCCCAACAACTTATCTGTCCGCAAACAGAGCCTCCGCCCCCGTGATCGCCAGCGCGGTGGACCCCAGCGACACCCACGCCTCCCGCCCGTTGGCCGCAAAATAGCGGTAAGCGTGGTGCGGCGACACGGCCGACAGCGCGGCCAGCCCGTTGGACGCGCCCGCAGTGACCAGGTTGTACAGCCCCATGGCCGCCAGCGCGCCAAACCAGATGGCGGCCAGTGGGGAAAAGGCGAGGGCGACGCCGCCCGTGCCGAAGCGTTGCACGAGGAACAGGCACGCGAGGATGACGGCTGCGAGTGCAACCGTCGCGGGCGCGCCCTTGCCAAACACGGTGGGGGAGACGCGCCCCAGCCCCTCGACTGCCGAAATGACGGAGATGGAGGGGGTAAGGGTGCCGTCTCCCAGGATGGCGCCCACACCGACGACGACGGCCACGTTCAACGCGCGCTGCAGCCAGCGCGCTGAAATGAGCCGTTGGCGCCAGTCGGGTGTGGGGCGCGCGTGCGCGGCGCCACCGCGTTCCGTGTCGGCGTAGTCGTCCGCCCAGCGGACGCGGAAGCGGGCGCCAGTGGGCTGGGAAGTGGACGGCGGCGGGGCGGCCGCAGCGCCGCCACCGCCTCCGCGCGGCGTGCGGCCACCGACCGGCGCGCGTCCTGCCCCCAACCCGCCGCACGCGCCCTGCCGCCAGTCCGCAGCCGCGCGCCGTTTGAAAATGGACCCACAACCAGACTCGGGGGCGCGCGTGTAGCCGGTTAGCCCGGCCGCCGCGTCGCGGTCGGCCGCGGCGTCCGCCCGCGCCGACGCGGTGCCCGCGGCCACCGTTTCAGACGCGCCCTGCCGTTTGAGAATGGAGTACAGAGCAAACGTGCCGCCTTGGCCACCATCATGAGCGCGCAGCACGATGAACGTGTACTTGAGGAGCAGGAGGAGGGTCAACCCCCAGACAATGATCGACACCGCGCCCAGCACGTCGGACCGCGACGGCGGCGCCTCATGGTTTTTGAACACCTCCTCCAACGTGTACAGGGGGGACGTGCCGATGTCGCCATAGATGACGCCCAGGGTTTGCCACGCGATGAGGAGGGTGACGCCGAGCGAAAAGTGCTGGAGGTGGGGGGTGGTGTGGATGGAAACCAGGCAGAGGTGGAAGTTACGTCTCGCGGGCGCCCAATTTCGCGCCGTCTCCCTCCCCCCACAAAATCATCCCACAAACACACCTGACCATGCTCCGCTCTCTTGTGCAGCGCTGCATCGCGCGCCCACTCGCTGGTGCGCACGGACAGCAGGCGCCGCGAGCCCGGGGTGAGCGCGTCCTCGGGCGTCACCGCGCCCGAGGTGCTGATGCGGTGCAGCGTGGCGGCCAGCCGGACGGACAGGCGGTGCAGGGAGGTGGACCGAGGGGAGGGGGGCGGCACGTGTAGCGTGTCGGCCATAGTTTGTGTGTGAGAAGTGCGCGTGCGGGAATTGGGGGGGAGGGAGCGGGGCGACCCCGCGAAGCGGATAGAGACGCGCGCGCGGGGTTTTGAGAGAAGTCCCGACACAAAAGAAGAGAAGTGGCAGGTCTTGCTAAAAAGTGCACAACAGACACCACACCACACACACCCTCTCCCCCCACACTCTCACACCTCGTACGGCAGCGCCACCTCCAGCGCCTGGTCGCGAGGGACACCGAACGCAACCGCTGCGTCCTCCTGGAAGCAGCGCACCAGGATGACAAAGGGGAGGCCGACAAACATGCGGCGGAAAAAGCCGCGGATGCCGCCGCCCTGGGCCACCAGGGGCCACCCCGCCCCAATCACATACACGACCGAGTTTTGAGCGCGCGCGTGGGACAGGACGCGGCACTCCGCGGCCGCCGCGGCGGCTGAGGAGTAGCGGTCGGGCAGCGAGCGCGGGCCGCGCGGCCCGACAGCGGCGACCGACCACTCCAGCATGCTTCTGACGGAAGCGCGCTTGGGCGGCTCGGTGGGGATGGATGTGCCGCCGTCGGCGGCGGGAGGGGGCCCGGTGTCGCCCGCCTCGACCGCGACCGAGCCAGCACACGTCGTGTCGCCCGGGGTGGTCGTTTCGACGAGGGTGGGCAGGCCGCCCGACCCCGCGGTGCGGGCGGCGCCTCGGTCGCCCAGCAGGGAGGGGACCCGCGAGTCGGGAGGGGGGAGGGAGCCGGCGCGTTGGACGGTTTCCGCGGCGACCAGGGTCGCGAAATCGGGGGGTAAGCCCAGCGCGGAGCGCAACCCGTCGTCCGCGGCCGCGGCGCGCGCCAGGCGGTCGTACAGGCGGCCCAGGACGTGGTCGATGACGGTGGCGGCAAAGGCGGCGTCCTGGGAGGGGCGCTCCATGTAGCCGTAGCTGTGGGGAAGGGGCTCACAAAAAGAGGGTTAAAAACAGGTCAAAAAAGAAGGACACACATACCAACACACACGCACACACTCCCTCCCCACCATGGCTCGCAACGTCCGCGAGCCATGGTAGACGACGCAGAGGATGGCGGGGAAGATAAAATTGTGAAAGAGACCGCCACCCCACACCACCACAAACCAACACACCACCACAAACCAACTCACCGCGCCACGACGTGGAAAAAGCCCTCCACCCCCGCGTCCCGCGCCAGCAGCCTTTCTTTCGGGTCCACTTCAGGCAACGGCACAAAACGGTTCGTTAAGAAGATCTGGACCTGAAATAAGACTGGCATGCGCGTCAACAAGTGAGCCAACACGGGAGGCGCCGACTCGAGCGTGTCAGAGTAGAACAGGGCCACCCCGCGAGCGCGCGCGATCCTCCCTTTCGCGCCGTCGGTGTGGCGCAGCGGAACGACGGGCACAGTCAGGGAGGACCCCGCCGCAACGTCGTCCCCGGCAGAGGCGGCGTCCAGCAGGGTGGTGAGGGGGGGGGCAGACATCGACTTGCGGCGCGTGGCGGTGCCGGCGGACCAGACTGGAGAGGAGAGGGTGGGTTGGAAGGATCAGAGAGAGGGTGGAGAGACGCGCACACACACACACACACAAAACACACAACACACGTGTTGTGTGTGTCACACTCACCTGCCATGACGCCGCCCCACATGACGGCCATGATGACCGCCATCCAGCCGTAGCCCACGACTTTGCGCAGGGTGGAGGACCAGAGGACACCCTCCACCGCGAAGAACACAGCAAAAAAGGCGAGCGCCAGCACGAGAGGGGCACGCCACACAGAAATCATCACCAGCGTCGCCAGCGCGGTCGTCAGCAGCATATCCAGCAGGACGGCGATGCCGTACGCGTCCGCGACAGTGCTGGAAGTGCGGAAGGCCAGGACGATGGTCAGGCAGAGGGCTAGCAGGGCGTAGTTGACGACGGGGATGTAGATTTGACCCTCCACGCGGCGCGAGGTGTGCTGGGGGAGAGTTTTGTGGGGTAGGGTGGGTTGAAACGACGGGTAGGTGGAGGTGGACGTGTTTTTTAACCAATTGCTTGAACCACACTCACCTGCACATGCACCCGCGGAAAGAAGCCGTGCGCCATGGCCTGCACCACGATGGAGTAGGACGCCGTAATCAACGCCTGCGACGCGACGATGGCCATAGAGATGGCCAGCACGAGGACGGGATAATACACAGGTTTGGGGACCGCCGCCCAAAAGGGGGGGCCCACGCCGCCATCGTGCGCGCCCTTGTACGCGTCCGGCGTCCCCAGCAGCACGGCCGCCTGGCCCAGGTAGGCCAGGACGAGGGATGGGTAGACGACGGCGGTGGTGGCGATCTGGATGGCGGGCATGGAGAAGTGGCCCGTAAGAGGGAGGAAAGGGAAAGGGGGAAAAAACGGTGTCAGTTATCGGGTGTTGGTTTCGCGCGGTCGCAACTCCGCCCCACCACCCCACCACTCCCCAACAACTTATCTGTCCGCAAACAGAGCCTCCGCCCCCGTGATCGCCAGCGCGGTGGACCCCAGCGACACCCACGCCTCCCGCCCGTTGGCCGCAAAATAGCGGTAAGCGTGGTGCGGCGACACGGCCGACAGCGCGGCCAGCCCGTTGGACGCGCCCGCAGTGACCAGGTTGTACAGCCCCATGGCCGCCAGCGCGCCAAACCAGATGGCGGCCAGTGGGGAAAAGGCGAGGGCGACGCCGCCCGTGCCGAAGCGTTGCACGAGGAACAGGCACGCGAGGATGACGGCTGCGAGTGCAACCGTCGCGGGCGCGCCCTTGCCAAACACGGTGGGGGAGACGCGCCCCAGCCCCTCGACTGCCGAAATGACGGAGATGGAGGGGGTAAGGGTGCCGTCTCCCAGGATGGCGCCCACACCGACGACGACGGCCACGTTCAACGCGCGCTGCAGCCAGCGCGCTGAAATGAGCCGCTGCCGCCAATCGGGTTTGACGGGGCGGGCGGGGCGGGCGGCTTCACCGCCATCGTCGCCCCAGGCGGCACCGGCGCCGGCACGCGGCGGGGTGGTCGCGAGGCGCGCGAGCGGCGCGCGGCGCGATGCTGCCCCAGCGTCCATGGACGCACGCCGCCGGAACACAGCCCCAGTGCCCGACTCGGGGGCGCGCGTGTAGCCGGTGAGGTCGACGGCCGCGTCTCGGTCGGCCGCGGCGGCGGCCTTGACAGAGGCGGTGCCTGTGGATGCGGCCACAGTTTCAGAGGCGCCCTGCCGCTTCAGGATCGAATACAGCGCAAACGTGCCCCCCTGGCCGCCATCATGGGCGCGCAGCACGATTAACGTGTACTTGATGAGCAGGAGGAGGGTGAGCTCCCAGAAAATGATGGAGATCACGCCGAGGACATCCGATTTTGATGGCGGCGCGTCGTACCGCTCGAAAACTGTTTCCAGCGTGTACAGGGGGGAGGTCCCAATGTCGCCATAGATGACGCCCAGGGCTTGCCACGCGATGAAGAGGGTGACGCCGAGCGAGAATTTCTGTGTGGGGAAGGTGGGAGGGGAGGGTTCGCGGGGTGGTCGGTTGGTGGTCGGTCAATCGCACCCATTCCCGCCCCGTCACGCCCTCCTCCCCACAAACAATCCCACAGCCCTTCCCACTACTCTCACCTTGCCATGCTCCGCCCGCTGGCGCAACGCTTCATCGCGCGCCCACTCGCTCGCGCGCACGGAGAGCAGCCGCCGTGCGCCCGGAGTCAGCGTCGTCTCCGGCGTCACCGCGCCCGCGGCGCTGACGCGGCGCAGCGTGGCCGACACCCGGGTGGATAGGCGGCGCAGGGAGGTGGCGGGAGGGGGGCCGCCCGGCGGCACGGGCAGCGATGTGGTGCGCGTGTGGGGGGAGGCGCGCGGCGAGGCGGCTGCGGCCGCGTAGGGGGAGGTGGGAGGGGGGTTGGGATCGGCCATGGTATGTGTGTGAGTGGGCGGCGGCCCAGCGCAACGGCGTGCCCCGCCAATAAGAGAAAACAAAAAGGGGTGTCACCGAGCGGTCGGGAAATGCGTCGACACACACTGCTCGCTCTGAAACAAACGGTGAGTGTGTGTGCCCGGCGGTTGGTGCGTGTGTACCTCCCCACCCACCCCCACTGTGAGCCAAGAGTGCTCAGCTACAGCGTTGGGGCAGAGGCACCAGGAGTGGAGGGGCGGGGTGTGGTTCGGACTGCTGCGTTTCAACGGGCACAGCGGGTCGGGTTGGCAATGCACAGCACTCACGCCCTCCCCTTCCCCTCCTTCCAGCCTCCTTTTCCAACCCCACACAAACACCATCCCATGGGCGTTGCTCCCTCCACCGCGGCCGGCGGCCTGGCCGAAGCCGCCGCCAGCGGAGACGTCGCGGCGTTGAAACAACTGGTCTCGGGCGGCGCCAACGTCAAGGCGGCGGACAAGGTGAGGGAGTTGGGTGAAGGCGGCGTTGTTTTGGGGCAGGCTGACAAGGGGGCTTTCAAGTCGACTGTGCAAGGAGGAGGAGAGGACGCCGCGTGGCGCGGAGGGAGAGAGGGGGCGCGAGCGGATTTCGGGACAACGGCCCGCACTGCTGGCCGAAAAAAAACAATCCACTCAACCCCTCCACTCCCGCCCCGTGCACACAACAGGATGGCTGGCAGCCCCTGCACTTCGCCGCGTACGGCGGCTCCCCCGAAGCGGTGACGATCCTCCTGGCCGCGGGCGCGTCCCCGCTCGCCGCTGACTCCGGCGCGCGCACCCCGCTCCACCTGGCCTGTCTGCGCGGGAACGTCGCCGCCGCCGCTGAGCTGTTGAAGGCTAAGTCCGATCCCAATGCTGTGGACGAAAATGGGATGTCTTCCCTCCACAAGGCGGCCGTGGCGGGGCACGCCAAGCTGTGTGAGGTTCTTACTCGCGTCGGCGCCAAAGTGGGCGCGACCGCAGCCGACGGTTCCACGGCCTTGCACGTGGCCGCCTGGAAGGGGCACGCAGACGCGGTCGCCTCTCTGCTGAAGAGCGGGGCAGATGTCAATGCCAAGCGTAACGACGGTGCCACCGCCATGCACGAGGCGGCCGAAAGAGGGTGGGGCGCCGTCGTGGGCGCCCTGGTGGACGCGGGCGGCGACGTGACGGCGGTGGATGGCGCGGGGCGCACGCCCGCTGATTCTGCCGCGGAGAAGGGGCATGCGGGGCTGGCGGGCGCGCGGCGGCGCGCGGCGGCGGGGCGCGGCGGTGCCGCTGCCGCGCCGCCGCCGCCGGCGCCTGCGCCTGTCGCCTCCCCTGCCAAAGGCCCGGCCATGCCGGCCTGGTGGGAGGCGTTGGTGGCGGGCGCGGCTGCTGCCGCGGCAGGTGGGTCGGCGGCCGGCTCGAGTGCCAACGCCGGCGCGCGCGCCCAGCCCACTCCCCCCATCGTCACCGTCGCCGCCATCGACCCTCAAGCCAACCAGGACTGGTGGTCGCAAGCCATCGGGCGCGACCCCACCTCCCTGCCCCCCCCGCCCAAGCCCGAGGTGCGCCCGCCGTCGGCGCCGCCGCCCGCGGGCAGCCGCGAGGAGTTCGAGGCCGCCCTCCTGGCCAAAGCGCAGGGCCTGTTCCGCACCCTCAAGGGAGCGGGCGACAAGGTGGCCGTCGCGGTGGGTGGCCCCGAAGCCATGGCTGAACGGAAGGCGGCCAAGCGGCGCAACTCGGAGCGCGCGGGGGCGGCGGCCGCGGTCGTGGCCGCCGCGCCGCGCCGCGGCCCCACCCCGCCCGCCGTCGACGCCAAACTGGACCTGGAATCCTACGATGATGACGACTACGACGGCACGTCTGCCCCGCCGCCCGCGGTCGACACCAGCGCGCGCCTGCCTGCCCGCACACAGCGCGAGCGCGACGCGATCCGCACTCGCCTCGCCGACCTTGAACTCGCCCTCGACCGCAACCAGGGCTGGGTGCGGGGTGGGACCAAGGCGGATGCCAAGGCGGTGACCGATGCCAAGACCGCTGTGGCGAAACAGGCGGCCGAGATCGACGCGTTGAAGCGGCAGCTGGCCGCTCTGGCCGTCGCGGGTGCCCCCCCCCCTCCCCCGGCCGCCGACGGCACCCTGGACGGCCGTGTCCCCCTGGAGTACGTCTGCCCCATCGCCCGCGCCATCATGGACGACCCTGTCGTGGCGGCGGATTGCGCCACGTATGAGCGGGCGGCGATCGAGGCCTGGCTGCGCGGCGGCAACACGACGTCGCCGCTGACTGGCGCCCCGCTCCCCCACCCTGGCCTGACTCCCAACCTGGCCCTGGCGGCCGCCATCAAGCGGTTCAAAGCGCCCAAGAAGGCGCCCAGCTTTGGGCGGCGGGCGCTTAGCTTCGCCGGGCGCAAGTGGTGAGAGAGTGAGGGGTGGGTGGTTTGGCGTTGGTGCCGCGTTTTTTTTTCTTCTTTTTTTCTACCAAACAACGGGGGCAGTGTTGCACACTGCAGCGAGAGAGTGAGGCTACATATACCACGAGGCGATCGGACGGGGGGAAAGAGAGAGTTTTTTTAACCTCCACACACAACTCGAGACACAAAAAACGGAGACAGACGGTCAGTGGTGTTTTTCGCTCGCTCTCCTCCCGCTCTTCTCGCGCCATGTCCGCCCCCACCGCTCGTACGCGCGTCCTCATCGCACCAGGTGAGAGAAGGCGCGGGGCGCGCAGGCCGCAGGCCGCGTGTGCGACACAACACAACGCTCCATCGCAGGACAATTTGCGCCCCTCTCCTCCACCTTTCCTCCCCTCCAGGCGCGCCGTGCGACAGTCCCACTACGTTTGAAGCGCACGCGTTTGACGCGCCTCATCCGCGCACAGGTGTGTCTGAGAGAGAGGGAGAGAGAGTTTTGTTTCCGAACACCTCCCGCTCGAACGTCGGGCCGACCTTTTCACCCTCCTCACCCTCCCACACGCATACAGGCACCCCCACCCAGTACCTGCTCACCCCGGCCGGCGCCCTGCTGGAGGTCAACGCGCACGCGCCCCCCCACGCCGCCTGGCTGGCGGGTGACGCGATTGCCAGTGACGGGCGCGCGCTGTTTGCGACGCGGGTGGACCCCCTGCTTTTAGCCCTCCCCCGCCTGGCTTTCATCGCTGCCCGCTCCACCCATGGCTACGTTGACGCTCTCACTGCCATCGACGCGGACAACGACCCGGTGGGCGGCAGGCTGCTGGTGGCTCTGGCAGCGGTGAGCGATGGCGACAAAGACGACGACACCGCGCGCGCGGCCGCCGCCACGCTCGCCTCCGTGTGCGACGTCAAGCGGGTGGGCGAGGACGCATACCTCAGGTTCAGCGAGGCGCGGACCCTGGCCTGGCTGAAACTGAAAGCGGCGGCGATCGGCAACGCTCTATGCACCAGCGCGGGCGGCGGCGCGGCCGCCTCCCTGGACGCCGCCGCCGCCACAGCCGCGGGGGCGGCCCTGCTGGCAGAGTGGTTGCCTGCGAAATGGGCGGACGCGCTGGGGGCGCCGGCACCCGGAGCGCGCGACGCGGTGGCCAGCGCGTCCGCGGCCGCGCCAGGGGCGCGGTGGTGCGTGTCTGGTGATGGCACCGGCGTCACCGGCGCCGAAAACATGCCCCCAAAGCGGCCCCGCCTGGACCCCAAAGAGATGGTGAGGGCCAAGGCGGCGGCGGCGCGGGAGGAGGCGCGCACGACGGCGCGCAAGAAAGAGGCGCGGACGATGAAAAGTCTGACCTCTTTTTTCGCGCCCAAAAAATGATGTTTTAATCCCGGGAGAGGGTCTTCTGTTATAAATACACCAGTCACGCAACGCGCTGTCAATCAATCGGCCAGCACGCGCGCCACTTCGGCCGCGGCGGCCGCCGCAGCGGCCGCAGCGTCGCTCGCGGCGCGCACACGCCCCCACAACGACGCTGCCTCTGCACGCGCGGCCGCCAGAGCCGCTTCTCGTGTCGCGGCCGCGGCGAGTGCGCTTCCGCCTCCCTCCCGCTCGGCCAGCAGGCGGCGCAACTCGGCCACGTCAGCGGACAAGCGCGCGTTGTGCTCGCGCAGCGCGGAGAGTTCAGCGGTTGCGGTGGCACCGCCTCCGGCACCTCCTCTCCCACAAACCGACGCTTCCCTCGCCTGCTCGCACTCGGCACGCGCCGCCAGCAGTTGGGAACGCAGGCTGGCCACCGCCTCCCTCTCGGCCGCCAACGCGGCCTCCGCATCCCGCCTCCCTCTCTCAGCGTCGTCCGCGCGCCGCCGGGCGGCCGCCAGGTCAGGAGCCGCACGCGAGGCGGCGGCAGAGGCTGAGGCTGCCAGCGCCAAAGCGGCGGCTTCTCGGGCGATGGCGGCAGCGCGCGCGGCCGCCGCGGCGGTCGACGCGGCAGCGGCGTCACACACCTTCCCGCCACCCTCTTCCGCCGCCCGCCTCAGCACCGCGTTCTCAGCGGCCAGTGCGTCCAGCGTGAGGCGCAGGTCGGGCGGGGCGGAGGAGAGAAGGGGGGGAGGTGCAGCGGCCACAGCGTCGAGGCGACGCAACACACTCTCCAGCCGGTCGCCAGCGACGCTGTTGGCAGCAACTGGTGGCGCTTTGGCGCCCCACCGTTTGGGGCGGGACGGCGCGGGGGCGAGCACCAGGGCGCCGTCGGTCAGGAGGGAGCGCAGGGCGGACAGGGCTGAGGCGAGCGCATCGGCTGGTGGCGGCGGGGGGGGGGGGCGCCGACCGGGCGAGGGCGTGGCTGGGGCGAGTGGTGCGTGGTACTTGTCGGGCTGCATTAGTTTGGTGTGGGGAGGCGTGTGGGGGCGGCGGGAGGGCGTCGCCGGTTCCGCGCCAGCATGGGCGAAAAACAGAGCGACGGAGAAACAGGTTTTCGCTTCACACAAAACTCTTCCTTTTTGCGTGGAGGGTGTGTGTGGGGTGCCTGCGTCAACGTCAGCCGCACCGCAGCAGGGCCCATGCTCCCGGTATGCCGTGAGAGGGAGGGCTGGAACGCGCGGCGGGCGGGGAGAGCCCCGGCGAGATCGCTCTACCCTGTCGCGTCCATCGCATTGAATGGGGGGACCCCCCCCCGTCGCCCCCGCTCACCCACCCGCGAAACCAGCATCAGGCAATGTCACACACTCACACACACATCTCCCCGTCCACGCACATACACAGCCACCCCCACCGCCACCCACCCCCGGCTGGGGCGCGCCGCCTCCCAACCCGCCCCCCGACACCCCTGTGTCAGCCGTCCACCGGCCGCCCGGGGTGCCGCCACCTGCAGCGCGGCCCCTGTTCCCGCCACCGCCGGGGGGTGGGGAAGCGAAGGCGGCGGCGGCACCCTGGCCCGCGCCGCCCGCTGTGCCCGCCCACCCCGCCCCGACCGCCGCCACGTCTTCCACGTGGGCGCCCGCCACTCGCGTGGACAGCACAGCGTCCAGCGTGTCTGTGGCTGGGCCGGCGCCGTCGGGGGCGCCGGGGGCGGCCGCGCCCGACGCGCGGCCGCCCGGGACCAAGATCGCTTTCTCCGGGCCCGCCGCCGCCGCCACCAGCGCCGACAACGACGACGATGACGACGCCTTCTTTGGCGGGCTGGACGGCGGGGCGGCGGCGGCAGCGGCGACAACTGCGCCCGCGCCGGCAGCGCCTGCCGCGCCCGCCGCGCCGCCGCCGCCCGCTCACGACGCCTCCTTCTTCGATGGACTGGCCGCCCAGCAGCAGCAGCCTGTCGCTCCCTCCCACCCGCCCACGCCGGCGGGGCCGCCGCCGCCTCCGCCCCCCACCGCGCCGGGCGGGTGGCTGGCCACGCCGGCTGGCGAGGCGCCGACGCAGGCGCAACCTGCTGCGTGGCCGCCAGCGACTGAGCCTGCGCCAGCGGCTGCGGCGTGGCCGGTTGCGCAGCCGGCGACGGTGGCCGCGGCGTGGCCGCCGCAGGCTGTGGAACCGCTGCCGCCACTGCCGCCGCAGGCTGCGCCACCGCCACCGCCCCAGGCCGCCCCACCGCCTGCACAGGCGGCGGCCTGGCAACCGGCGGCCGCGGAGCAGCCGGCGTGGGGGCAGCAGCAGCAGCAGCCTCCCCCACCACCCGCGTGGCCGCAACCCGCTCAGGCGCAGTGGGGGGCGCCTGCCGCGCAGCCGGCCGCTCCAGCGCAGTGGGGGGCGCCTGCCGCGCCGCCGGCCGCTCCAGCGCAGTGGGGCGCGCCGCTGCAGGCGGTGACTGCGGTGGCGCCAGCCGCCGCGGCGTGGGGGGCGCCGCAGCCGCAGGCGGCCGCCCCCCCAGCCTCCCGCCAAAATTACGGCCGCCCGCCCTGCCCCCTGCTGGCGTTCGGGTTTGGGGGCGCCGTGTGGGCTTTGCTGCCGGCCGCCAGTGGCGCGCCCACCCCCCTGGGCGCGCCCCCGCCGCGCCCGCGCTTTGTGCGCGCGCGCGCGTGGCGCCTGCCCGCCGACCTAGCGGCCGCGCGGGCCGGCGCCCAGCCCCCACCCGACACCGATGACGGCACGAGCCTGCGCGCCGCGTTGGCCTCCATTCCGTGGCCTCTGTGCCCCGCCACGCCGCCAGCGGCGCTGGCTAACTGGTGCCGCGCGCGCGCGGAGGCCGTCGCGACGGAGGAGCGCGAAACGCGCGACGCAGACACTCTAGCCACCCTGTGGCGCGTGCTGGCGGTGTCGGCGTCGCACAACGGCGTGCTGCGGCGCGGCAAGCCGCCTGCCAAGGGTGGCGTGACGGTGGAGGCCGATTTAACAGCTGCGCTGGGGGTGAATTTTGGTGGCCATCCCGCCACAGCCCGCCTCGCCGCGCCGCCGCCGGACGCGTCCGCCCGGGACGCGGCCGCCGGCGCAGTGGCCGCCGCCCTCGCCGCCGGTCGACTGGCTGACGCGGCCGCCGCTGCCGAAGCGGGCGGGCTGTGGGGCCTGGCCCTTGCCGCCGCGGGCGCGGCGGGCGCCGACGTGCGTGCCGCCGCGGCACGTGCGGCCGCCGCCGAGGTCGCCCCCTCCACCCCGCTGGCGGCGGCCGCAGCCGCCCTGACTGGTGGCGGTGGGGACGCAGCCACCTCAGATCCACCTCTCGATGCGTGGCGCGAGACGCTGGCTTTGGTGTCTGCAGCAGGCGCCCCCGCCTCTGCCCACCGCCTCGCGCTCCGCCTCGCCGACGCCGGCGCCACCCTCCCCTCCCACACCGCCGCCATCGTGGCCGGCGTGGCGGTGGATGCCGACGCCGCAGATGGGCCCCTGCGCCTGACGCTGCTGGGGTGTCCGCCCGGCGCGCGGCCGGGGGCCGCAGTCGGCGCGCTTCTTCGAGGCGCGGTGTGGGAGTGGTCCCGCGCGCGTGTGGGCGCCCCCCCCTCCCCCGCCGCCCTGGCCCAGCGCCTGGCCCTGGGCGCCGTCATGGCGGATGCAGGGCTCGTGGTGCGCGCGGCCCAGGTGGCGGCCGAGGTGGGGGCGGCCGCCGCGCAGCGGCCGGGGGCGCCGCCACCACCGCCCCTGGTCGCGGCGGCCGCGGCGGAAGCCGCGTCCCTGGGCGACCGCGCCCGCGCCGCCGCCGCGGCGGCGGGGCAGGCTGTCCCCGACGCCCCTGCAGGCAGCATGGCGGCGGCGGTGGGCAGGTGGCTGGACAGAGGGCTGCACAAGATCATGGGGGGGGACGGTGGTGGTGGTGGTGCGCCGTCGCGGCAGCACCCGGCCGACGCCGCGGCGCCCCCGCCACTGCGGCAGCAGCCCCCTCCTCCACCCCCCGACACTGGCGCTCCGACCAAAGCAGACTCTGGTGGCGGCCTGAGAGCTGTCATCGGGTCGCTGACGGCGCTCCCTCGCCTCGTGGCGGGAGCGGCGGCGCCGCCGCCAGACCCGGCTGCTATCGCTGCAGCCGCCGCCGCCCCGCCTCCACCTGTCGCCCGGGGTGAAGTGGATAACACGTTCTACTACGACACTGACGCCGGCGTGTGGCGCGAGCGCGGCGCGCCGCCGCCTCCGCCGCCGGCGCCACTCGCGCCGCTGGTGGCGCCACCCCCGATCGCGCCCCCCGGCACGGCGGCGTCGCCGAGGGGGGTGGCGGCGAGGTATATCGACCCTTCTTTTGGAGGCGCAGCCGTGGGTGCCCCGCCCGCCGCGGCTGTGCCGCCGCCGGTGTTTGGGGCGGGTCGCCCGCCCCCGCCGCCCGCCGGCTTCTTTGTGCCGGGCGCTGGTGGTGCTGCTCCCGCCGCCGCCCCTCCTCCTGCCGGCCCGTTCACCGGCGTGCGGTCGACGCCGCCCACGACGCCGGCGCCGTCCGCGCTTGGTGATGGTGGTGCTCCTCCACCGCAGCAGCAGCAGGCGCCGCCGCCACCGCCTGCGCCCGCCGCCACCGACATCTACACCACGTACTCGGCGGTGGGGGGCGGCGGGGTGGGCGGGCCGACGCAGCAGCAGGCGGCGTGGCCAACGCCGGCGGCAGACCCGCCCGCGGCAGCGTGGCCAGCGGCAACGCCGCCCGTGGCAGCGGCCTCGTGGGGACCACCTCCGCCACAACCGCAGGACGGCGGTGGCGGCATGGCCGACGTGCGGCTGGGTTGAGAGAGAGAGAGAGAAGTTGAGGGGGGGGACGCAACAGAGAGAGAGAGCGTGTGTTTTGATGTGTCAACGCTCCGTTTTTTTTCTTTTTCAAACTAACCCCCTGCCTCCTCATCCCACTCGGCCACTGCCGCCCCCATCTCGGTCAACGCGTCCGCCAGCTCGTCCGACACCTCGGCGAGGCGGCGGGTGACGTCGGCCAGCGCGGCTGACCGCTGGGTGGAGGCGGCAGCGGCCGTCATGCCGTCGTCGCCACCACTGCACCCGCACGCGGGGGCGGCGGCTGCAGCCTCCGCGTCCGCGTCCGCGGCGCGCAACGAATGCAGGCGCAGGGTGAGGGCGTGGCGCTCGCGCTCGGCGGCGGCGGCGGTGGCGACGAGGGGGGAAGGCGACGCGCTGCCACCCTCCAGGCCTGCTAGTCCGGCCGCCGCCGCGTCGCACGCGGCCTTGTAGTTGAGAGCACACTTTGTCGCGACCTCATCGTCCGCGTCCACGCACGCCAGCAGGGCGCGCGCGGCGGCGTGCAGACGCGCGGCGGCAGACGCACGCGCGCTCACGCTAGCTAAATAGCCCCGCCACGCGGCCACCGCGGCCGCGGGGTCGTCGACGGAGGGTGGCCCCATGTGAGTGTTTGTTAAAGCTTTCTTCTCACTCTCCAATCACGCGGGGGGGCGGCGCAAACGCGACCTCGTCCGCGGCAGCTGCCACCCTCGCTTTGATTGTCTCCACAGCCGCCGCCGCCACCAGCAGCCGCGTATCGTCCAGGTCTTCGATGACAAACTTGTCGCCGGTGGGGCGGGAGGCGTTGAGGGCGAGGATGAGTTCTTTGGTGGGTGGGTCGCTGGGAGGGGAGGAGAGTGGGATTGGCGGCAGGTGGTCGGTTTGCGCTCTCTCTCTCACTCTCTTGCCTCTCTCTCCTCACACTCGCACGGCCACTGGCACACCAGGTGATGAGGACGCCCTTGACGGCGGACACCATGGACTGAGAGGGCGAGAGGGGAGCGCGGCAGGCTGCGAAATGCGAACAGCAAAAAAAAAAAAAAACAACGCAGCAAGTGTGTGCCTCGACACCCCTCTGAACTAAACTTACAAACAACGCCAACACTCTCCCTCCCCCCCTCAAGGCCCATACTTTTGCTTGATCGTCCACACATCCATCGGCCCCGGCGGCACAGAGGCATCCGTGGCGGCCGCCACCGCGGCGCGCGCGATCGCACGGACCGACACGGGGGGCACGAACGCGCCGCCCGCGAGCGGGATGGAGGCGAGCGACTGGGTGGGCAGCAGGGACAGGGCGCGGTCGAGGGGGGCGCCTGGATGTGTGGGTGTTGGGGTGTGGGAAAGGGTTGTTTTTTTGTGTTGTGTTTGTTTCGGCACCTTTCCACCACCACCACACAAACACAACCCACTCACCGATCAACCCCAGCGGCAGACTCATGCCCGTGTCCCCCACCGCGCGCGACCCGTACACAAACCCGGGGCGCAGCGCGACTCCGGTGCGTGGGAAGAGGCGAGCAAGAGCCTTCTCCGCATCCTTCTTGCCCTCAAAATAGCCCCCCAGCACAGCAGACGGGAGACCATAGTCATGCACACTGATGAAGGCGGCGCGGGGGACGCCCGCGGCCGCGGCGGCCTCAAAAATGGCGATGTTGGCGTCGCCACAGATCCTGCGCATGTGGTCGTTTGACCCAAACGCGCCCAGGGTGGACACCACGCCGACCGCGCCGTCCAGCACGTCCCGCCAGGCGTCCACATCGAACGCGTCGGCGGCGACCCAGTCGACGTCGGCGGTCCAGGGTTGTTGTGAACCGCCGCGCGGGCGGCCGGAGCGGGAGACGGAGACGACGTCGAGGCCGGAGTCGAGGGCGGCGGCCGCGACGCGGGAGCCGATGAAGCCTGAGCCGCCGAAGACGACGAGGTGGGGGAGGGCGGAGGGCTGAGGGAGGTGTGTGGGGTCGGTTTTTTGGGTGCCACGTCGGTGTCTTGCGGAGGGTGCCTCCCCCTCTCTTCTCCGCAGCGAGGTTCAGAAGCTTTTGCTGCGCCTGCCTCCACCACCCACCCAACCATGTGCACTGTGTCCCTCGATGGGCGCACGCATCGCGCGGCGGCAGCGGCGTGGTTGCCCCACCAGCTCTCGCATAAGCTGCCTTCCGCACCTCGCCGCTTGCGCCGCGGCGCGCGGCGGCCGCCGCACGAGGAGCCATGGTGGTTGCCTGCACCATGCGGCGTGCTAGTAGGGTGGCCATCGGGAGGTGCGGGGAGGGGAGGGGGGCACAAAGGCGGGGCGAGGGAGAGTGTAACAGACTGCGAGAAAGGCGAGCATGTTTTTTCTTCGCTGTCACTCCACAACTCTCTTCCCGTGCGTGCACCCCCCCGCACGCTCCGCACTCGCCCGCACACTCTTTGTGCGCGCCCCCCCGTCTGTCAGGGGGCTTGGGGGCGGCGTCCACGAGGACACAGGTGCGCCGAGGCAGGAGAGCGGCGGGGGTTTCGCTCGCCTCGGGCTTCATCGTCCCCCCGGTGCCCAGGGAACAGCGCAGCTCGCCCCGCGCACGCCCCACCCACCCGCCCGCCCGCCCCAACGCTGGCCGCGCCGACTCGAGCCAGCAGTTGGGCGGGATGGATGGGGGGCCGAGGCATTGGCGCGCGCGCGGGCGACCCCGAATGGCAGTCTCCCGAGTGCTGGCCACTCGGCGCGGGCGGATGCCTGGCGCTCCCCTTCCCCCCGCCCTCACCCCCAACGTCTGCCCAGACGGACGCACATGTGCCCCCCAAGCTCAATGGGAGGGAGGGTGGCCGCGGGGCGGGGGTGTGCGCGCGGCGCGGGGGGCGGGGCCGCTCTTTCCCCCGTCACGCCTTCCGTCGTCGGCGCCTCAAACCCACCGTTCCCTCTCTTTTTTTTCCCCTCCCCACACAGGAAAACACACACCAAACCGCCCCCTGACATGGACCCACCCACCACCGCCTGCGCGGCCCAGCCCGCGTCCCCCGCCCCCCCCGGCGCGTCGGCCTCCGCGCGCCCGCCCCTCACGCCCGCCACGCCGCCCGCGCCCGCGACCGCAGTGTCGCCGCCGTCTGCATCCAAGCCGGCGGCTGGTGGTGCGGCGGTCGAGACTGCTGCCATGGATGCTGATGTGGCGGTGGCGGAGGCAGGCCAGCCGGTGGCGATGGAGGAGGACATTCCCGCCGAGCCGGCCGCGGCCGCCACCGCCGCGCCTCCCTCCAACCCACCCTCCGCCTCCGCCACGCCGGCCTCCTCCACCGCCACCGGCGACGCGTCGGCTGGTCGCAAGCGGGCCGCGCCCCACCCGCCGTCGACCACCGCCCCGTCCCGCCGCCGCCGCCGCTCATCCGTCGCGTCTGTCAAAGGCAACTGGACGCCCGCCGAGGACGCCCGCCTGCGCACCTTGGTCGCCCACCACGGGGAGGGCGCGTGGGCAGCCCTCGTCCCCCACTTCCCGGGGCGGGTGGGCAAGCAGCTGCGCGAGCGCTGGTCGCACGAGCTGGCCCCGGGCATCCGCAAGGACGCGTGGTCCGACCAGGAGGAGGCCGCCCTGGTGGCCGCCCACACCGCCCACGGCAACGCGTGGGCCACCATCGCGCGGGAGATGCCGGGGCGGACGGCCAACGCGGTCAAAAACCACTGGAACGCGACGCTACGCCGCGTGCTGCGCTCCGTGGCTGGCGCGCGCTCCGTCGCGCGCACCGGCGAACCCGGCGCCCTGGAAGCCTACATGCTGTCTGTGGGTCCCCACATCCTCGCTGGCGCGGCGCCCGCGCCCCCGCCGCCGCCGCCGGGTGTCGGCGCCGACGGCGAGCGGCTGGGGCGCGGCGCGCGGCGCCGCGCGCGCGCGTCCACCGCCTCGTCCGCTGGCGACGGCGCCACCGACGCCTCCGACGGCGAGGACGTCGCGACTGACGATGACGACAGTGCCGCTGCGGCCGCCCCTGTGCGGTCGCACCGCGTGGCGGCGCGCCAGAAGGCGGCGGCCGCGGCCGCGGAAGCGCGCGCTGCTGCGGCAGCCGCCGCCGCGGCTGCCGCGACCACCGTCGCCGCGCGCCCGCGCTCCGCCGCCCCGCGCAAGCCGCGCGCGCCGCCGCCACTCACCACGGACGCCGACAGATCGGCGGTGGAGGCTCTGCTGCTGCTGGCGCCGAGCAGCGTGCCCCCGCCGCCGCCGCCGCCGCCGCGAGCGTCGCCGCCGCCGCCGCCGCTTCGCGCGTCGCCCAAGCCCACGCCTGCGTCGCGGTCGCCCGCGCTGCGGGCGTCGCCGCCGCCGCCGCCGGACGCCGCCCGCCCCGCGGGCGGTGTGGGCGCGCTGCCGCCGCGTGCGCCTCCTGTCAAGGCGGCGCCCCTGGCGTCGCCGCCGCCCAAGCTGCCTGCCGGCCTGGCGTCGACGCCCGCCACGGCGGCGGCCCTGCTGTCATCGCCCGCGGTGGCGACGGTCGCGCCGCCGGCTGCTGTGCCCACCCCTTCCAAGGGTGAGGCGCCTCGCGCACAACCCGCCACCTCCCGCCCGCGCGCCGCGCCGTCGCCCCCCGTGTTGGACGCGTCCGCGCTGGCCGATCTGAACGCCGCCCTGGCGGCGGGCGACCCCAAGGCCGCGCCGCTGGCCGCGTTTCTGGAGGCGCGCGCGGCGGAGGCGAAAGCCAAAGCTGCCGTCACGGCGGCGGCGGCGTCGGCGCGGGAAGGGACGGGGCATTGAGAGAGAGAGAGAGAGAGAGAGAGAGAGAGTTTGTGTGTCGGTGCGTGTTTGTCTGATGGTGTGTGTGCACAGAGAGCGCAGCAAGGCGAAAAACAAAAAAGAACGATTTTCCCACCCCTCCTTTTTTTCTTTTCGCACGTGTGTGTGTGTTCACCCTTTTCTTGTCACTCTGTGCTGCTTGTTTCCTCACCATGCGCCGCCTCCACCATGAACAGGCGAGCCGTCAGCGGGGGCAGGTCGATGGAGGCCGCGCGCCCGCGCGCAGACTGTTGCGCCACCACCCACTCGAGCCGCGCGGACACGCCCTCTTGTGTCAAATCGATCTCGCGCCAGCACGCGTCGGCAGGGAGGTGTGGCAGTACGCTCATGGGCACCCGGGCTCGCCGGCGGGTGGGGGTGGTATTGGCGATGACGACGGCGGCGCGACGACCCGTCACACGCCGCGCCCACGCCACCACGGCCATGCTGCCGCCGTCGTGGCCGCCACCCCCCAGCAGTAGGTGCGGAGGCGCCCCTCTCACATCCTGGTTGATGGCGATGATCGTGGGGTGAGAGGCCAGCGCGATCGAGGGGGCGTCCATTTTTCGAACATCAGCGCTCAAAAACAAGGGCGCCGCCATCGTCGCCCACGTCGCGTACTGCAGCGCTTGAACAGACCACGGGATGGAGGCATCCCCCAGTAGCAGTTGGTCGGGGTCGTGCCAGGCGCCGGGGCGGGGGGCGGACGCAAACGCGCGCGACGACCGTGCCGCCGCGGCAAACCATCGAGTGATGCCGACAACTGACCCCACAGACGTGTCCACGTCCACTGTGTTGCACCACGTGTTGCAGTGGTGAATGAGGGAGGCGTAGGGCACGGCGGAGGGGGTAGGTAAATAGGCGGGCCACGAACAAGAGTAGGTGATGGGTGGGCGCCCGGCGCGCTGCGTCGCGGCCGCCAGTGCCCATCCAAAGGCAACGTACGCGCCCTCCAGATCCTTTGCCTCCACGCCGCACCCGTCCGCTTTGACGTAGGATGCATTGATGGAGGCAAAGAGGGCGGCATCAGTTTCAAAGTGGGCGCGCGAGCCGGGGTAGCCGGCGCACGTTTCGGGGCCCAGGTCGGTGTAGATGCCGACTTGCAGCCCTCGACCAATGATGGCGGCAGCCACGCCTGCCAGGCCGCCGGGGAAGCGGGTTGCGTCTGCCACGAGGCGGCCGTCTTCACTGCGCGAGCGCGCGGGGCCCAGCAGTCGTCCAGCGCGACAGTGGTGAAGCCGGCGCTCGCCAGCCCTGTCGACACCAGCGCGTCGGCCATGGTGGTGAGCAGATCGGCGGACACGTCGCAGCGAAACGAATTCCACGTCATCCAGCCTAGTGGCGGGGTGAGGGCTGCGCCGTTGCCCAGGGCGCGGGTGGTCGGGACGAGGAGGAGGAGGGCGGTCGGGAGTAGGAGGCCCGAGGAGGCCAAGCCGCCCTCCCCGGGGAGCCGCCACCGTCGCCCGCGTCGCATGCTCTGCAGCGCCTGTCGCCGACCAGGGAGGACACAGGAGGAGGAGGAGGAGGCGGCCGGGAAGAACGCTGGGCGTTCTTCGGCAATGCCTCAAGATTTGTGACACAATTTTTGTTTTGACACAATTTTTTAGACACAGGAGAGCCAAACCTAAAAAAACACACACCCAATATTCCGTGTGCGGGTGAGTGTGCATGATGGTGGAGTGGTTGGGCGCCGCGCCCTCTCAATCGAAGCCGCGGTTCATCGTCGCCCGCGTCACCGACTGCAGCCCCACGATGAACGCGGCAGTGCGCAGGGTGACATTTTTCTCCTGGGCGATGTCCCACGTGCGCTTGAAAGCGGCCACCATGGCGGCGTCGAGGCGTTTGGAGACTTCATCCTCGGCCCAGCGATAGTTTTGGATGTTCTGTGTGTGGAGTGTGTGTGAGCGGGGGTGTGGAGCTTTGGTTTTCGTCTTTCGCACTCCCCCCACCAACCCCCCTTTCCTCTCTCTCTCCTCTCTCACCTGCACCCACTCAAAAAACGACACCGTCACCCCCCCCCCCGACGCCAGGATGTCGGGCACGCAGGTCACCCCTTTTTCCCGCAGCACGGCGTCCCCGCCGGGCGTTGTGGCCGCGTTGGCGGCTTCCACTATGATCTGCGCTTTGACCGATTTTGCAGACCGTTCATTCAGCACGCCCCCCACCGCTGCCGGGATGAACACGTCGCAGTCCAGGGGGATGAGTTCGGACAAGGGCAGGGCGTCGCCCCCGGGGAAGGAGCGCAGGGAGCCGCCAAAGGGGGGTTTCGCTTGCACGTGGCGCAGGAGGCCGGGGACGTCGAGCCCCTTTTCGTTGACAATGGCGCCATGCCTGTCAGACACAGCCACGACATGGCCGCCAGCGCGATGAATAGCGTCCGCCGCCCAGGAGCCGACGTTTCCAAAGCCTTGCAGGACGAAGTGTTTGCCAGTGATCTCGCCGCGCCCCGTCGCCTTCAACACTTCGCGCGCCGCCGCCACCACGCCGCGCCCAGTGGCGGACTCGCGCCCCCGCACGCCGTGCAGGAGGAGGGGTTTGCCGGTGACGCAGCCGGGGGAGAAACCTGGTGGATTGGTGGGGGGGGGGGGGGGGTGAGAGAAACGCTCACACGCAACACCCTCTCTTTTTTGCCACCACCACACACACAACACACGCACCTTGGTACTTCGAAAACTCGTCAAAGTACCAGCTCATGACGCGCGACCCCGTCGTGTACTCAGGCCCCGGCACGTCTTTGAAGGGGCCGACCATCGATTTCAGCGCTTGCACGAGTTTCCTGGTCAGCCGCTCCAACTCGCCATCCGACAGGGTGTCAGGATCCACCACGATGCCTCCTTTCGCGCCACCAAATGGCACATCCATGACGGCCGTCTTCCAGGTCATGAGGGAAGCGAGGGCCCGGACCTAAGGGGGGTGGGGGTGCGGGTGGGGTGAGTGCGTTATTTTGTTTGTTGCCGAGCTTGTTTTCCCACTCTCTCCCCTCTCTGTCCTCCATACCTCATCCATCGATGCCGCGGGGTCCAGCCTGAACCCGCCCTTGAACGGGCCGCGTGAATTGTCGTGCTGCACGCGGAACAAGGAGAACGCGGCGATCTCGCCGCTGTCGCGCGTGACCACCAGCTCTGCGTGAATCTCGCGGTGGGGTTGCAGGAGCAGGGTCTTGAGGCGCGGGGAGTAGTCCAGTGTGTCGAGCGCCTGTGGGAAAGGGGGAGGGGAGTGGGGGCGGTGAGGGGGGTGGGGAGGTCGGGCAAACGCTGACGTCGACCCTTTTCGCATGGGCACAAACCAGGCTCTCTCGCCCCGCCAGGCGTCTCTCCTCCCCTCCAAACCCCTCGAAATCCACTCTCTCGCACCTCATTCACATAAACGTTGATGTCGTGGGCGGGAGAGCCAGGCTTGGGGGCGTCCCCGGGGGCCGTGATGTCGCCGCCCGCGCGAACAGGGGCGACGGGGCCAAACCGCGAGTCGTGCAGCAGGCGCGCCGCCCGGGCCAGTGTCGGCGTGAGCCGGTGGCGTGCGTGGACGAGCATGGTGGGCGGAATGGGGCAGTGGAGGGACGCCCGACGCCGCATACAAGCCGGGGCAAAAAGTGAGCCCGCCGCGAGTCATTACTCCGTCGACAGAACACAAAAAAAGGCACCCAAACAATTTGGGCACAGCCCGGGCACCTCCCGCGCCTCCCCCTCTGCGCGCACACGCGCGCCGCGTGCGCTTGGCACGACAGTCCTCCCTTTTCCCCAACGCGCGCAATGCGGGCTGCCCTGCGCTTCGCGCCCGCCGTCTTCGCTGGCGGCGCAGCGGCCAGCCTGTTGGCGTCCGAGCCTGCACGCACGCCGCCACCTCCCGATGCGGCCACCAGCACGTTTGAGCTGCCTAGCGCGCCGCCTCGGCCAGCCGTGGAGGCGGCGTTGGCGGCAGCCGTCAAAGCCAAGCTGTCCTCCCTGTCCACCCCAACTCTCCCCTGCTCCCTCCGCTTCGGCGACGCCGAACTGACGCGCCACGCGCTGCACACAGGCCTGCACACTGCATCCAGCCCGGTGGCAGCGGACGCGGCCGCGACCGCGGCCGCCGCGCGTGTCGCGGCGAGCGCCGCGTGGTGGCGCGCGCGGCGCGACGCCTTCCTGTCCCCCCACGACGTCGAAACCACGTGGTCGCCCTACGTGCGGTGGGCGCCCTGCCCAGACGGCAGCGGCAGGCCGGTGCTCGTCGTGCGCGCGGGCGCCGCCGCGCGGTCGGCAATCGCACCGACCGCGCCCCCCGGCCGCCGCGCCCCCGACTTTGCCAACGCGGTCGTGTCATCCTGTGAGTCATTTGTGACGGCCAACGTCGATGTTGGAGCGCTGGCCGCGGCCGACACGCTGGTCGTGGTGATCGATGCTGGCGGCGCGGGGCCCGCGGCAGCAGCGCGCTCCGCCACCACCATCCTGGACCTCGCCCGCACCTTTGCCGCCCACTACCCCGCCCGCCTGGCCTCCCTCGTCGTCACCAATGCGCCCTGGGCGGTGACGGTGCCGCTGGCGCTGGTGGAGAGGGCGGCGCACGCGACGACCGCGCGAAAGATCAGGCTCGCGCGGTGTGCGGAGGATTTGCCGCCGGGGGCGGCGGCCACGCTGGCCGCCATGGAGCGGGATGAAGAGGAGAGGGAGTAATTGCTAGTGTGTGTTTTTTAGTGTAGCTGCAGAAACAAATCTTTGTTGTTGTTGTTTTCACCATCGCTCCACGCCCCGCACCCTCCACCCGCCTCCACCGCCCACGCACAGCCGCCACAGCAGCCGGGAGCCGGCGGCATCACCCGGCGCCACCGTCTCCACCCATGCGGCGCGTGGGGTGGGCGTCGCGGAGCCGGCCACGGTGTGGGCCTGGCAGACAGACACCGCTGCTTCTAACGCCGGGGCGGCCGCGGCCGCCGCGCGCGGTGCGCCGGGCGGCACCGCCACGAACCTCGCCGCAGACGCCATATCACTTCGTCCTAGGGCGGCCACAATCGCCGCTACCACGGCTTCAGGGGAGAGGCGGGGGTGGGGCGCCCGCGCGGCCGCCCCCGCGTCGGCGTCACCGCCGCCGTCCCGCGTCGCGGCCGCCACCGCCCATCCTCCTTCCGGCGGCTGCCTTCGTGTCAACCGCCACGCAATCACGCTCTCCTCCCCCGTCACCCCCACCACGTCGGTGCGCACAGCGGCGGCGGCGGGCCCCAGGGGGAGGGAGGAGGTGACGCGGCACCGCCGCAGCAGGTGGGCGGGCAGCACGCGGCGGGCGCCCGCGTCCAGGGTTCCGGCCAGGCGGGCAAAGGGGCCGGTCTCGGTGATCGGGCGAGCGGCCAGGGTGAGGGTGGGGGGGGTGGAAGGGGGGGGGGGAGAGCAGGAAGGTGGCGAGGCTGGTGGGGGAGGTTGATGTTTTGTTTTGTGGTCCGTCCCAAAGAACTTCCTCACGTCACACACACCACTCTGACTCACCCGTCTGCGTCCCCCTTGCGGCACGCCACCAGCGCGGCCAGCACCGTGTCGGCGGGCGTGTCGAACGGGGGGGTGGGGCCGCGCGGGTAGGCGGCCGCGGGGGCGGCCGCCAGGGGTCGTGCTGGTGAGTGCCACCGAGAGGAGCTGTGTCGGAGCAGCATAGTTGGCGCGGGGAGGAAGCGGGGCGCAAATGCGGCCGCAGAGTTTTCGCGGCCGCTCGCGCGAGAGAGTCTGCGCAGAACGCCATTTTTATTTCTTTCTCCTCGCCACCGGAACGCCTCTCTTTCGTTCTCGCCCATGCGTTGCTTGCTCCTCCTCGTCCTGCTGGTCGTCGTGTACACGGCCGCAGTGCAGGTAGCTGTGGTGGAAGGGAAAGGCGGGCGAGACACTGCTCGCGGCATGCAGGCGCCAAATGGCGCGCGCGACGGGGCATGCCGTGCGCCGTTGGGGCCAGGACGGCCGCTCCCACAGGCCAGCGCTCAGTCTGTGGTACCCCGTCTTCTTGTTTCAGTCCAGTGTGCACTCGCCACGTGTCAGAACATCGAGCGTCGTACCCAGCCGCTGTGTCTCTCACTCCAACCCTCCACACCCACCCAACCAAACAGGCCGCCTCCTCGTGGGACGTGTGGGACATCGCCGACAAGGCGGACAACTTTGGCATGAAGACGAGCACGGTGAGGTCGTGGTGGAATGTCAGGGAGGCGAAAAAACTCCGGGCGCGTGCTGTCGTCGCCACCGCTCCACACCCTCCTGTTTCCTTTTCCCTCCTCCTCTCCTCCAACAGATCAAGTCCGCCCTCAACAAGACGGCCATCGCCCTGGACAAAACAGCGGCCAACAAAGCCGCCTGGTTGAACCGGACGGCGGAGACCAAGCTGGCGGCCGTCAACGCGACGCTGTCGGCGAAAGCGGGCAAAGTGTGAAGAGGGAAAGAGAGGGGGAGAGGTTGGCGTGTGCTTGATTATGTCTGTCCCTGTCTTGCAATAGAGTCGTGGTGATGAAACGCGCGCGCATGGGTGGGTGGCGGGGAGGGAAAGGAAGAGGCACCTGGCAACGAACGAACACGAGCGCGCGCGAGCGAGGCCCGACACGCCACTCCTCGTACCGCCTCTCTCTCAGCCCCTTCCCAGCACACTCCAACATTCTCGCGTGCACCACCATGCCCAAATTCATCGCTGTCTTCGTCGCCCTGGCTGTGCTGGCGGTGTCGGTGAGTGGGGGGAGAGGCCGCCAACCCAAACGCAATGCGTGGCGCGCGCATTGACCGCTGCGCGGCGCCCCCTGCGCGCGCGCCCGCGTCTCCTGCCTTGGACTCGGCCGCAGAGCGCGTTTTTAAGGGGATGCAGATGGCCCATGGCTCGAGCAAACGGCGTCCGAGGCAAAGCGGGGACGGGAGGAAAACGAAAACGCGGCCCGCGCGCGCGCGGGTCGCGCCGCGCCGCGGTCTCGCGCAGGACCGCGCCCACACACACACGCCCACCCCCTCCCCTCCCACTCTCAGGCCTACGCCGTCCCCTCCTCCCTGCCCGCCAAGGAGGCGGCCGCCCTGAACGCGACGGTGGCGCTGATCACGAAAGCCGACACCGCGAAAGCCAACCTCACCTCCTCCCCGTACAACAAGGTCAAACTGACCGCCCTGCTGGCCAAGGTGGAGGCGGCGGCGGACAAGCCCAATGCGACGCTGCCGCTGACGCTGTCTGCGAAGGCGGCCGCGTGGAACGCGACCAAAGTGATGGGGACGGGGAAAATGATCGGCTGAACAGAAGACACAATAGGGAATGAAGTGTGTGCGTGCGTGTGGGCATGTTTTTTTGTAAGAAAGGCAGGCATCCGCGGACACGGTGGGCGCGGACGGGGCTGTCCCTATGAAGAAAACAAAAACGAAACGCCGGGCGCGAAACACTTCTTGCTACTGTTTCACAACCCTCGCAGGTGCGTCAACCGTCTGCTTTGCGCCCGCCCGCCCTCTTGGTGGTACGGTGGCGTCCATGCACCGCCGACGAGGCGTGCGTTGACGGTTGGGGGCAGCGGCGCAGTGGGGGAGAGAGCGCGAGAAGAATGCGCGCGAAATTCAATCCACCTCCCCTCTCTCCCACACCACACAGCCTTCCCCTTCATCCCGTCCCCCACACCCACGCTCTGAGCACAATGAAAGCCGTGATTGCCGTTGTCGCTGTGGCGGCCCTGTTTGCGGGCGCCGAGGTGAGAGACTGGTGGCTGCGAGTTTTGCGTGCGCGCATGGGCGCGAGAGGGCCCCGCTTCCAGCGGCGCTGGGCCCACGCTTTGGGGTCTCCCGCCCCAAGCAGGGAGTCAATGCGCCCGTGCGTTGGCACCGCGTGGAGAAGGGAGAGGAGAGCGGGAGCGAGAGCTATTGCGCGGGGGGAGGACGCGCCGCGCGCGACATCGACCCTATTCGCGCGCGCCCCGTTTGAAGGCAACCCACCCACCCCGAACCCTCCCATCCCTCCCCCAAACCCACCAGGCCTCCTCCTCCTACAACCTGACCACCTCCCTGGCCGCCAAGAACGCGACCACCACCAACGCCATCGCGCGCAAGCAGGCGACGTACGCGGGTCTGTCGTCTGCGGTGAAAAACGCGACCGTGTCGATCCCTAAAAAGCTGAACAAGACTGCCTCCGTGTCGCTGCTGGCCAAACCCAACGTGACGGCCGCCGCGGCGGCGAAACCCAACGTCACTGCGAAGCTGGCGGCTGCTGCGTTGATCCTGAACCATACTATGGCTGTGCCCAAGTCGTACAACCTCACGAAATTCAACAAAACGATGCTCAACCTGACGCTGCCGAAGAAGGTTAGTTAGAGGGTGTCTTTCCCCCGCGAGAGCGGGGGAGAGTAGAGAGCGTGGGGAGGGAGGCGGTGTGTTTTTTTTCCCATCGAAAACCAACCCCCCCTTTTTTTCGACCCACACAGAACCTCTCCTATTTGATCCCCGCGGCCTCCGTCCAGCCGGAAAACCTGAGCTATTTGAAGCCGAAGCCGATCAACTTGACTGCGTTAATGACGAAAAATGTGACTTTCGTCAAGCCCGCCGTCAACGTCTCCCGCCTCCTCTACAAGAACTACTCGGCGTACGCTCCCGTCAAGCCCGCCTTCAACAAGACGGCGACGCTGTCCACGATTGCGAAGAAGCTGAACCAGACGCTGTCTGCCAAGCCGTTCTGAAGGAAGGGAGAGAGAGAATGGTTATAAAACAACACCCCTTCCGATTGTTTCCTCATCAGCGTTTTTCGATTCGTAAGACACCTTAAGTTTGTTGTCTTGACGGCGTGTGAGTGAGAGTGCATGTAAATCAACAGGCACTCGGCGCAGACGCGACAACAAACGATAAGAATAAAATCAATCTGCTTTCTCTGCTCCCTCCTCTCTCTTTCTACCCGCCGACCGCGGCCACCACTTCCCTCACCACATCACCAGCACACCCCCACCCCAGCGTCACGCCCGCCCCGCCGTGGCCGTAGCAGCAGATGACGGGCGTGTCGCGGCCCGCACCCGCCCCCGCGCGCCGCGGCAGAGGCTTGCCAAGCCCCACACACACGGGCGACCGCACAGGCCTCAGCCCCGCCCACGACCCCAGCCGCGGCGCCAGAGACAGAGAGGGCAGAATGGTGGCCGTTTTGTCGATGATGGCGTCGGATTCGGACGGGTCGGGGCGGGTGGCGGCCTCGACGTCTGCGTCTTGCGGGAGCAGGGTCGCGCTACCGCCCAGCACAACGAAATCAGCGTTCGGAATGATGTACGTCAGCTCGTCCACAAAGTACGCGGCCGCCACGTGTGACGCGGACACCCGCTCCACTTGACCTCTCACCGGGGCGAGGGTCGTGTCGGAGAGGAGGGTGCGCGCGCCCAGGCCCGTGCAGACTGCGACCGCGTCCCACTCTCCACCAAGGTCGGCGAGCGATGTGAGCGTGACGCCCGGCCTGAATTCCATGCCCGCGGCGGCCGCCAGGGACGCCAGGTACGGCAGCAGCCGCGTCGGCTGCGCGGTGACGGTGTCAAACGTCCACCCGCCCACGTAGCGAGGCGGCTGGGACACGCCGCCACCACCTTCAAAGCGGGCACGCGCGACCAGTGTGTCGCGAGCCACCGCCTCGTACCGGGCCACGGTGGCGGGGGGCAGTGGCCGAAATGAGGGCACGACGCTCGCCCAGTCGGGCGGCGGGGGCGGCGCGCCGTCGATCGCGACGCCTCCGTGCTCAGTGAAAAACTGGAAGAGGGAGTGTTGCAGCACGCCCGCGGCACCCGCGTCGGCAGAAACAGCGAGCGACTCTAGCCATCTCAGCGTTTCGCTACCCCACCTGTTGATGAGCGCGGGATCAGTCGCCCCCAACCGAAACGGTTCCCACAGGCCGCCTGCGCCTGCCGACGTGGTGTCGTTGAAGTCGAGGGAAGAGGAAATCAGTGTCACTCGCGCGGCGGGCAGCGCGTCGGCCAGGCGCACCGCGGTCGACAGGCCGACCACGCCCGCGCCGACGACCGCGATGGAGGGTGGCGACTGACGACGGGGTAACCCTGCTCCACCTGCAGGTGGGGACAGGGGGGTGGAGGACGCGCGGGGCGCGTGGCGAAGGGGGCGAGAGGGCATCGAGAGGGATTCGGGACAAGTGTGTAAAGCGCCGAACGCGTCGTCTTCTCACACCCTTTCTCGCGCTTCTCTCTCTTCTCGCCACCTCTCTGCCCCACCGCCCCCACACCACCATGCCTCGCACCACCTCCCCCCTCGCTCTCCTGGCCCTGGCCCTCGTCTGCGGCGCGCAGGTGCGTGTGTGGGTGGAGGAGGGGGGCGGCTGGAATGGAAAACGCGCGGACGGGGTTGCGGCGCGCGCGGCGCGCCCCCCCACCACCACCATTCCACTGCCTCGGAAGGCGCCCGCCCGCCGCAAAATCATTAATCAACGCTTTCAGAACCTCCCCTCTGCGTCCGAGGGCCACCCCAGCCGCTGGCGGGCCGTCCGAGGCAGTCAAGGCCAGAGCTTCTCCTTCCCCACCCCCCACCCACCCCACCCCACCACCCACCATCATCCACCAGGCCACCGTCACCTACAACTGGACCTCCAAAGCGGACGCCCTGGCGGCCGCCACCAACTGGACGGTGGGTGATGTGAAAGTAAAATTCAATGCGACGGCCGCCAAACAAAACGCGCGCGCGCTGGGCAACGTGTCGCTGTCCAACCCCAAGAATGTGTCCCTGGTGCTTATGAAGCCGACGCTCAACCTGACCTCCCTGCTGGCCCAGCTGGATGCCGCCAACCTGTCGTCGGTCGCGTTCGTCAAGCGCAACGTCTCTGGCGCCGCCAAGTGGTGGATCAAGAATGGGACCGCGCCCGCGCTGCCGGTGGCCTGGAAAACGGTGCTCAACAAGACGGTGGCGCTGCCTTAGAGTGGAGGGAGGAGGGAGGGAGTGCTGGTAAGCAAAATGGAAACGCGAGCTGGTGTGTGTGTGTGTAAACTAGAGTCCCTGCGCGCGCGACCCCCGCGTCCCTCCCCTGTGACGTTCTCCTGGACACAACAAAGCGAAAGACGGCAGATAAATCACTACAAGGACAGATTGAAAAGAAAACCGAAAAAATACTTTTTTTTTCATCACTCTCTCTCTTCACACCGCCAACCTCTCCACATAGTCCCCCGCCTCCGCCGCTTCGTACTCGGCCGCCACGCCCACCACCACTTCGCGCGCGTCGTCAAACTCGTCCAGGCACTCCACCGTGCGGCGGCCGTCGAGGGTGTGGAAGAGGGGGTGCTGCGCGTAGCGATCCAAAAAGGCGCGCCGCCGAATCAGTTTGTCGTGCGCCGCCACCGTGGACGACAGCAGGTGGCGTACGCCCGTGTGGTTGGCCAGCATGAGGCCGGACACGCGGTGGCGGGCGGCGCCGTAGGGAGGGGGGCGGGCGAGGGCGACTTGGACGGCGGCGGGTGCCCAGTCCGCAAACCGCGCCAGCTTTTGGTCCCGAATCCTGGCCAACGATTTGTGGACGTCGGCCGGGTCCAGGGACGCGCCCGTCACCACGTGCAAAGCGGCCAGGTAGGCGGCCGTGTCGGCGGGGGCGGGCGCGCCGCCGCGCGAGGGCAGCGCGGCGGACGGGGGCAGCGACACCAGTATGTTTTTTGGGTGCAGCAGGCGGCGCATGACGTCCAGCACGGTGGTCTTGCGCACGGTGGTGGGGTGGGGCGGGTGCTGGGAGGTGGGTGGGCGGGCAGCGGGGGTGGGGGTGGCCGCAGCCGCAGCGTCCGGGGGCGCCGCGCCGCGGTCGTGCGGCCGCGGGGGCGCCGGCGCCGGCTCCGACAGGGGCGTGTAGCCCGCCACCAGGAAGTGGCACAGTGGCGTGGGGATGAGGGAGGCCATGATGCCGACGAGGTCAGTGTTCATGTAGCCTGATGAAGAGAGAGGAGGGAGGGGGAGGGGAGGAGGGTCGAAAACGAAAAGAGAGACGCACGCGCACACACACACACACCCCACCACCAACCCCCTCACTCACCTGGAAACCTTAACGTCGCCGTGCTGGCCGCCATCACCGTGCTGACGAGGCCGTTGGCGGCGGCGAAGGCGGCCCCCGCGCCGCCCGCGCGCGCGGCGACGCGCGCCGCGCGGTCGAGGGCCGCGTTGTCCAGCACGACGACGGCATCAGCGCACGTGGCCAGTCGTTTCAGAGTCAGAAGCGAGTTGTAGGGCTGGACGACGACGTCGGAGGCTTCCACCGCGTTGGGGAAGACGGAGAAGGTTTGGACGAGCTGCTTTGGGTACCGATCCGCAAGAGCTTCCAGCAGCGCCGACCCCAGGCCCGACCCGGTACCCCCCGCGATGGCGTGGGCCAGGATGAAGCCGTCCAGGGAATCGGCGTACCCGGCCTCCCGGTCGATCATGTCTAAAATTTCCTCCGCGACTGCTTCGCCCTGCCCATACCCGCTCGCCCAGTTGTTGCCCGCGCCCCCGCCGTCGGGGGAGACAAACACGTTCTCCGGGTTGAAGAGGTAGCCGATGTCCGAGTTTTGGATGGTGTTGATGACGCTGTGGGTGGTGTGGGGGGGGGTGGGAGGGTGGGTGACTGCTGGTCTTCCGCCGTTCGCATCCTTCCCTCTCGCTCTCTCCCTGCTGTCCCCTCCCTTCTCCTTCTCCCCTGTCAACGATCCATCTCTCTCTCATTGTCTCACCGTGGCTCCAGGTCCACCAGCAAGGCGCGCGGCGTGTAGCGGTCGTCGTCCGCTTGATAGAAAAAGACGTCCTTGCGGTCGCCGGCCTGTGTGGGAGGGGGTGGGTGGGGATGAGAGGGAGCGTGTGCGAGGTGCGAGGCAGAGGCCGCGCCGCGGCGTGGATAGACGAGCGGAAAAGCGCGAAAAGCGCTGATGCGAACAAAATAGCCCTCCCTTGTCCCACCCATTCTCACCTGGAAGTCGGGCTCCAGCAGCACGCCGTCGGTGCCGATGCCGTGCTCGCTGCAGAGCTGTGTGTGCGGAGGGGAGAAAGGGAGGAGGAGGGAGGGGCGTGAGTGTGTTTTCCCGGGGTGCCTGCATCGTGCGATGGAGGGCGCGGCCGCACCCGCGCCGCCCTCTCCCTGGCGACGCCCATCGCTCCCCACACACGCACGCGCACCTTGCGCCAGAACTCGGCCCCAATCTGGTTGCCGCACTGGCCAACTTGCAGGGTGACGACTTCGCGAGGCATCGTGAAAGGGGGGGGGCGTGGAAACAAGAAAGGGACGAGACCCGCGAGACGCCCCCGCGTGGGTGGGGAGGGGAGGGTGTGCGTCTGCGTGTGCTGCCGGGGGAGGGAGGGTGTGCGTGGCGCGCACGGAGGCGCTGGGAGGCGTCCTCGGTTGAAAATAGAGGGAAAAAACGAGTGCGTGAGTGCCGAGACTCGGGCGTCGCTTCCAGCCTGCGCGAGCCTTCGCCGTCGCCTCCACTTGAAAAGTCGTGCTGCCGACCGAACCAAACACACCTCCACCACCGTTTTCCCACTTCGAACTCTCCTCCTCCACCACCACAACCACAACGCACACCTACACCACCATCACACACACACAACTTCCAACCGGCCATGGCCCGCTCCACCCTCCTCGTGTTCGCTCTGGCCGCGCTCGCGGCGACCGCAGCCGCCGCGCCGGCCGACACCGCCTCCGCCCCGATCGCCCCGGCCGACGTCCCGCCGCCCACCGTGCCCGCCCCCACCGACATCGCCATGCCCGCCTTCCTCAAGAATAGGCGCCTTATGCAGACGGAACCAGTTGTGGCGGGCGTCGGCACGGGACTGTCTTCGGGACTTGCAACCACACTCTCCTCTGGATCCATTGTGCAGGGCGTGGCGTCCGGCGTGTCGGACGGCCTGCAGACCGGCGTGTACACGGCAGTGACTGGCTACACTCCCTGGCAGAAGGACGGCCAGTGGCACTGCGGTCCCGCCGGCGTAGACTGCTGGTGGAACGTGGAGAAGCAGATGTGCATGTGCAACACCCCCGCCAACAAGCAGTCGTTTGCGATGGGCTACTGAGAGGGTGAGGGAGAGACTGCAACTCATGGTTTTGTTTTTCGGCCGCCCGCATTGCTTTTTTTTTAGTGTTTCATTGTAAACTCGCAAACCCCCCTATTCTGATTCTCCAAAAGCTCGGTGCGGTTGCCAGCTTGCTCTGGGGAGCCACGGGGGAGCTGGGGCGTGAGGATTCGAAAGAGGGGAAATTCGCGGGCGGGGGTGGCGAGGCCGGGACTCGGCAAAACACGCCGTAACCAACGCGAGGCCTCCGCCCGCCGCTTTTTTCCGCTCAATCCCCGATTTTGCGCCCCGAGGCATTGCAGCGACCAGTTGTGAGGGGAAGAAGGGGCGGTCGCCCTGCCTTAGCTTCGGCGGGGGCGAGGCTTCGACGCTGAGGAACCTACCCGCCCAGCGTCTTCAAAAGTCAGCCGCCGTCGAACCAGAACACAACCCACCACCGTTTTCCCAAACACTCCTTCCTCCTCCCACCTCCACACCCACACACCCACACACACCTTCCAACCAACCATGGCCCGCCGCACCCCTCTTTTTTCTTTCCTCCTGTTGGCGCTGGCCGCGTTTGCCGCGCTCGCGTCCGCCGCGCTGGCCGACGTCACCCGCCCGCCCGTCCCTTACCCCACCCCCGGCACCACCACTGAGTCCACCAGCGGCGCCATCCAGCGCCGCCTGCTGTCCATGGATGCGGTGACCGCGGGCGTGGGGTCGGGAATTATGTCCGGCGTGGCAAACACAATTGCGACTGGCTCAATCGTGCAGGGCGTCGCTTCCGGCGTGTCCAACGGCCTGCAGACGGGTGTCTACACGGCTGTGACTGGCTACACGCCGTGGCAGCGGGATGGGTCCTGGTTCTGCGGGCCCACCGGTTCCAATGTGAAGTGCTACTGGAATGCAGGCGACAACCAGTGCTACTGCACCGGCTACCTTGGCTGAATCATGTAGAGGGAGAGAGAGAAAAATGCGCGTATTTTTTTAGGTTCAGCAGGCGGCCTTTTATGGAGTGGTTCACGCGCTGTGTGTAAAAAAAAAAGAACGACACCCATCCTTTTTTCCGATGTCAACAATCTTCTTTGTGGGGGCACGCAGTCCCGGTTTTTTCGATCATTGCTACATCGCGCACCGCCGCAGCTGGATTGCGGGGTGATGCGGGGGGGGGTCGATGCCGCAAAAAAAACGCAGGGCGACGATGGAGACGGTTACGAGCGTAACCGTCTCCCGTCATGACGCCGCAAGCTGCGGCTGGCTGAGCAGCAAAGATGGTTGGCATGCGAGGGCGGATGACACGACGTGAGGGGGAGCGTTCCCGGGGCGGGGAACGTGCCCGAGGGAGGCAGCTTCCTCTGCCGTCTCCTATTTATTTTTTTCGCTGTACTTTTGCCTCACAACTCTCAGCCTCTGCAACCCCAAACAGCGCCTTCTACCCTCCCACACACACACACACACACCCAACTCCCATGCGCAACCGCACCGCCGCCTTCTGCCTGGCCGCCATCGCCCTCCCCTGCGTGTGGCGCCGCAAGGCGCCCACCTTCCTGCACCGCGCGGCGTCGTCGGCTGCGCCCTCACCCCTCACCCCTAACGCACTGCGCCTGTCCGGCACTGCAACCAGCGTGCTGCGCCTGTCCAACGGGTCTGGGGCGTCATCGGCCGGCGTGGTGGCCGGGCTTAGCGTGAGCGCACTCGCGTCAGGCCGACGACGCGCGAGCAGGGCGGCCAGGTGGGTGGACGCCCCCCCACCGCGCAGAGGGAGAAGCATAGTGGTCATGTAAGTCAGCAAGTGAATCACTTTTTTATTTTTTCTTCGATCTACATCGTCGCAGCGTGCGCCACGTGCCGACCTCCCTCCTTGCCCGCCGCAACAGCAGCAGCATCCGCCTGGCGGGGCACCGCCCTGCTGACCAGCCGCGACAGCCGGCTGCGAGACACCAATCCCCCGCCGCCGCCCCCGGTGGCGGACGGCCCGCGCGCCGTCGCGACGAGGGCAAAGTGAGCGGCGAGCGGCGGCGTCAGGATGTGGGGCTTGTGGTCGGCGCCCAGCTGGACGGCGATCGAGTACAGGGGCATCGTGTTGAAGGCCAGCACCAGGAAATAGATGATGGACACCAGGACGACGCCCCACCACGAGATCGGCGCGCTTTGGAACCCAGTGCGCGAAAAGAAGCACGAATGCCGCCCAAACGTGGCAGCAAAAAACACGGCGTTGGACCAGACGAGGGACGTGAAAAACAGCAGCAGTTTGATGGGGGGCAGCAGGAGCCAGGGGCGCCTCAGCCAGAAGGCGGACGCGGAGAGCGGGTGAGGGCCGCCCGCGCGCGCGGCGTAGCGGACGATCGACACGAGTTTGGTGGAGATCGCAAACAGCACGACCCCCGCCACGATGGTCAGGATCCAGACGCACCACCCCAGGCGATCAGACAGCAGCATGAAGCCGATGATGAGGAGCCACATGGGGAGGCCGAGGCCGACGATGGAGGCCGCGTCGTCATCGAACGACGCTTCGCAGTAGGCTGAGAAAGAAAAGGCGTCCCCGTCGGGGGCTTCGTGCACGCGATGAGTCGTGAGGAAAGATGAGCGGAGGAGGAGGTATTCGCGACGGGAGACGACTGAGTTTGGGAGGGTTGTGGGGGGAGGGGAGGTGGGCGAAAGAGTATGCTCCCTTGATCCACCAACATTGCCTCTGCTTTCCCTGCTTAAGACACTGGGCCACTCTTTCCGACCCCACCATACCTTGGGGCAGCAGTTGACGACCCAGACAAACGATGGCTTCACGCGCCCATGGCCAGACGCCGGTCAGAGTCTCGGGGCGCTGCCGCCACGGCGACAGCGCGACCTGCGTCGGCGCGGCGGCGGTTGACGCCACGGTTGGCGTTGGCACCGCTTCCTCGTCGCCCTTCTCGCGCACTGTGGTCAGTTCGACTGCGCGAGCAGGCGGCGCGTCGGAAGGACGCTTGGAAGTGGCGGCCGCAATGGCGGACGGAGCGGGCGCTGTCCGCTCCCAACGACGCCATGCTCGCACTCGGAACGTCGTCAAGATCAGCTGCAGCACGCACGTTAGTACATGTAAGCATGTCATCAGAAAGAGGAACAAATGCACCTCGTGGAGGGCGTTCAAACTGATGGCAGGACGCTTACCTGGCGGGCAGCCACCGACGCCAGCCTCTGCGCGGCCGACACACTCGTGTTTGACCGGTTCGCCCGTCGTCGCCGCCGCAGCTTCCGGCAGCCGCCGGTGCACAGCGTCCGCCACCGTGCCGTACAGTGAGGGGTCAGGGCACACCCTGTTCTTGCCCGGCTCGAGAGCATCGCAGCACGCGTCGATCGCGCCCGTGCTGACGCACCCGCGTGCCGAAATGAAGCAGTGCGACACGCCATGCGTGTGGCTCAGGCAGCAGGCGCAGCCGTCGACGTAATCCAACCACGTGGGCAGGCGGTAGTCTGTGGCGTTGACTGTGTGCGTGTGCGTGTGTGTGCGAGTTTGGGGGGAGGTGAGGCAGGTTAAGGGGGCAAAAGACGGTTATGAAAAACAACAAAAAAACTCACCGCACGTCGCCGCTATGTTTCTCTCGATCACGAGCAGGATCAGCGTCGCCACACCCAGCAGCATCAGCTCCTGCACCATGGTGTCCAACGCGGCCAGCAGGCCCAGCTTGCCCTTCTTCTTGAGGTAGCGGCGGGCCTGGTGCAGGATCTAGGGTGGGTGGGTTGTGGGGGGTCGGTGGTTGGTGATCGGTGGCCGATGCGAATTCAGCCTCTCGACCCGCCCCTCCCCACGACGGAAAGCAATGCAATTAAACCACACACACGATGAACTAAAGCCCTTCCCTTGCCTCCACGCCACCAAACTCACCCAGTCCGTGCCCAGCGTGACGACCAGGAAGAAGGAAAAGACAAGCGCTAGCACCAGGGGCGGCGTCTCCAGCACGGACGCGCCCTCGTCGGCGGAGCCGCCCGCCATGGTAGGCGTGCGCGCGTGTGCGTGTGGGGTGGGGAAACGAGGGTGCCGGAAGTCGGGAGGCGCGCGTTGAGAAGAGGCTACCACAAAAGAGGCGCCCAATTCGAGAGTGCCGCGTCCGCTGTGACCCGCGGCTCTCTCACTCTCCGCTCAAAGCCTTTCTTTCGCCCTCTCTCTCCCCCCCTCCCCCGACAACACACCAACCATGCGCGCCTTCGCTGTTGTTGCCTTCCTCGGCCTGGCCGCCTCGGTGAGTGGAAGGAGGGGCCGCGCGCTGCTTCCAATGTGGGCGCGGGCGTGCATTGGAGAGCCAGCCCCCCCCCCTCCTCTCTCCCCTCCCGTCCCTCGGCGCTCCCCGCTCGCCACGAAGGTCTCGTGTTTTTGGGTGTTGCACGCTTGTGTGGCAGTGGGGACGTGCGAAACGCGGGGCGCGGGCGGGGGCGGGGGCTGCATTTTCGCGCTCCCCCACCGTGGCGCAGAATGCAGCGTGCCCCGGCGGTTGGCGACGTTGCCCTCGGGCTCCCCCCTCAACTGCCGGTTCTGCGGGCACCTTGCATTGAGATTCGCCGTCTGGGGCGGGCCGGGAGGATGGGCCGCGTGTGTGCGGCTGGTGGGGAGCGGCCAACACGGGCTTCACGGCAAAGCACATTTGCGCGGGGGCACCGCCTCCCCCCCCCCCCGCCGCGCCCCACACCGCGTGCGGCCCCGCACAGGGGGCGACAGAATGCTGACCCTGAAAACCGCGAGGCGTTGTGCGTCGTGAGCAAGCGTGAAGCCACCGCGGGCGGCCGTCCTTGTTGGGGTCGGGCACGTCAACCGCCTCTGTGCGCTTCCACTCTGACCCACCCACCTCCACCACCCACCCTCCACAGGCCGCCGCCTTCCCCGCCACCCTGCCCGCCAAGAACTGGACGTCCGTGCTGCCCACGTCGCTGTCCACCTATAACAAGACCAACCCCGCCAACGCGTGGCCCGCGCCCCGCTTCCTGGGGTCGGCGGTGACCAACGCCACGCTGACCAAGCTGAAGGCCAAGGTCAACGTGACTGGCTACCCGTGAGTGTTGGGAGGAGGGGAGGGGAGGGGTGGAGTCTAGGCGGGGGAGAGAGAGGGGTGGCATGCGTCAGCCTAAGTAAGCGTCTTACTCCCCACCCACCCACCACCACCCTACACACAGCATCCTCATCGGCAAAAAGGCCAACAACACCAACGCCACCTGGACCAAGGTGCAGGTCGACACCTGGCTCAACAAGACGTACCTGCCCAAAGCCAACAACACGTCGCCGCTCGCGGGTGCCGGCTCCATCGCCAACCAGAAGCTGACCAACGCCGCCCGCACCACGTCCTACGTGTACAACGCGACCGCGGCCAAGCTGGTGAACGCGGTGGCGGCCAAGTCCAACCTGACGCGGCGAGTGTGTTCGTGTGGGAAAGGAAGAGAAAGCCAAAACACACGCGGTGCGCCGTTTTCCTCACCCCTCCCTCCCCCCTGCCCACCACCACAGCACGGCGACCGTCCTGTCCAAGCCCTGAGTGAGAACACCACCCAGACTGGACACACGCCCCCACACGCGACTGCCTGTTTGACTCCACGTTCTCTTAGAAAGGGGTTTGTTTCTTTTTTGCCTTTCCCCTGCCCGGTGCCTTCATCGTTTTTCTTTCTGTCCACACTTTTTTTTTCTTTCGTTCCAAACACACACTAAAAAAGCCCCCACCGTGCCTCCCAGGCATGGCAGACCAACACATCAAACCCATGCGGCCCCTTGGCGCCACGCCTCCCTTTCGGAGTTTCTGCGTGTGTGGCGGGGTTCCGTGTGTGAGAGAGGGGGGGTGTGATGAAAAGAAAACGAGGGCCCAGCGGGAGGAGGGGGGATGTCCACCACCCAAACAAACAAAAACCACTCACCGCGCCGCCCCTGGCGGCTGTGATTCGCGCGTGCGTGTAAACACTGGGAGAGGCGGTGGAGAGAGGACCCACACTTTGACACGAGAGAGCGAGGGTTTCGTGTGTTTGGCTCTCCGCTCTCGCGTCTCTCACACCCGTTTTCGTCCACCCTGCCCTCCCACCTTTTCACCACCCACACACACACCACACCACCATGTCCCGCAAACTCGCCCTCCTGTGCCTGTTTGGCCTGCTGGCCGTGTCCGCCGTGGCGTACGCCCAGGTGAGAGATGGAGGGAGGGCGGAAAGGAGAGGCCCGGAAGCGCGCCGCGCGAATCGCGCACGTGCTGCCCGCGACCGGCACGTGCGGCCTCGCTCCACCCATGCCTCGGCCCCCCAGCGTCGACCCGGGTCCCGGGTCAGCGATTTGGGGGAGGTGAAGCCGGCGAGCGAGCCCCCTGCCCACGCGCTCGGCCGGCGAAACAGAGACAACGCGCGCGCGCATTCGCGGACCAGGGCGCTCGCGAGAGAAACCGCACCCGGGCCTGCCCCCCCGCGCCCCCGTCCCCCCGAAACTGCCACCCCGCGCGACGCGGGGTGGGCAGTATCACGCGTTGGGGGCGGGAGTGAAGGGAGAGCGGGGGTGGGGACGCCGGGGGCAGGCGCGGGAGGGCCGCCAGGGGCGGCATTTCGAAACGCTCTGTTTTGGCTGCCTCCTCGTCCCCCCCGCGCCCGCTCTCGCCGCCGCCTCGGACCGCCCGGGGCGGGGAGCCACGGAGTGGCTTGTGTCAGTCGCGTGCGTGCGCAGGAGCGGGCGAGCGCGCGCGCGCGCCACAGCGCGCGCGCGCGCTGTTGGCGGTGGCGCCCGACGGCTCTTGGCGCGCGCGCAGTGGCGATGGCGGGCGCCCCCGCCCTGCGCCCATCCCCTCCACCGCCACACAAGCACACACACACACAACACGCACACGCTCACCCCACCTTCGTTCCCTTTTTCTCCCCCCCTCCCTCCACACAGGACGAAGCCGAGACCGCCGAGATGGAGGCCGCCGACGACTCGGTCGAGACCGAGGTCGCCGACCCCGAGATGGACGAGGAGGCTGAAATCGACTGGACGGAGACGGTGCCCGAGATGTCCGAGGAGGAGGTGGACGCCGCGGTCGGCGACGCGGCCGACGGCGAGACGCTGTCCGCCGACTGGTACGCGCGCGTCAAGGCGCTCAAGAACAAGTCGCGGTCGGCGGAGGAGGAGTACGAGGTGGACGACTACCACATGCTGAAGAACTGTGAGTGTTGGTTGGGGTGGTGGTGGGTGGTGGTGGGGTGGTTGGACCAAAACAAACACCAGCAAAACTCACCCTCTGTTCTTCCCCCCACCTACCCACCCTCTAGGGAACAAGACCGCCGCCGTCGGCACCCTGATGGCCAAGTTCAACGCGTCCAAGCTGCTGAACGAGTCGATGGCGGTCAAGGCCGCGCTCAACGCGACCGCCGCGTCCGCCTTGGCGGCCAAGACCGCCAAGGTCAACCGCACCCTGACTGCCGCCGTGGCCGCCAAAAACGTGACGTGGGCCGCCAAGAACTGGACCGCGATCAAGGGCTGAAGCAAGCGTTGTTGTTGGGTGACGAGGGGGACATCAAAGAGGGAAAGAGCTCGTTTGTGCGTTTTTTTCTTATTACTTCCCCCTCTCGCTCTTTCACTTCACTTAACACACCTGCCGCACCAACAAAAAACCCACAAGGAGTGGGTGGGGCGAGGCGGTAACGAGAGGGACTGGGCAACGCCCTGCTCTTCTCGCGTTGGACCCCACCACCCTCCTTTTTTCATTCCCCCCTTTCATACTCGTTCCCCCGCGTGGCGCGTTTTTTTCGACAGACGTTGGAGGACACACAAACCGCGAGTCCAAAACCATGTAAACCACTATGGACAGACAAGGAGCGAGTTGAAAAAACGGGCCGTTGTGTGTTTTGGGCCGACACGAACACAAGTGAGGCGCGTTTTTTTCTCTTGGCGAGTGTTGCGCACCCCCGCGCACTCGTGTGTGTGCGCCTCTCTCCCTCTTCCGCCCATGGGCTTTCCCACCACCCTGGTGGCCGCGTTGGGAGGTGCGGCAGGGCGTGGGCGCGCGCGTGCGGGCGGGAGCGGCGGTGGCGGCATGGCATGGGGGAGCATGTGTGAGAGCGTCGCCACACACAGACACTTGCCGCCCCGTTCCCACACTCGTGGCAGTACACAGGCTGGCGACACCACGCGACAGTGGGCGCGCGCGCGTCGTTTCCCCACTCACCTCTGTTGCACACCCTTTTTTTCCTTCCCCCCCCCCAGGCTACCTCTTCACCTACTACAACACAAAAATCACGGAGGAGCGCAAAGCCCAGATCGAGCGCATCAATGAGCAGGTGAGGGAGAGTTGGGAAGAGAGAGCCAGGAGCAGGCAGGCTGTGTCGCCTTTCCCCGCCCTCACCGCACCTCCTTCCTCCTCCACCCCCTAGGTGCGCGACCTGTACGGCCCCCTGCTGGCCACCGTCAACGCCTCCAAAACAGCGTACGCCGCCATGGTGCGCCAGCACTCGCCCGACGGCACGGGGGACGGGTTTGTGGCGGCAGTCAGGGCGTTTCCTGTCGGCACGGAAGCCTCAGTCTACCGCACCTGGATGCGGGACGTGCTGCAACCGTTGAACGAGAGGGCGGCTGCGATTGTGGTGCAGGTGAGAGAGAATGTATTTGGGTGGGAGAGGAGAGAAAAAAGAAGAGACAACGCGCCTCACCCACCCCCCTTTTGTTCCCCCTCCCTAGCGCGCCGACCTGCTGGAAGCGTCCGCCATGCCCCCCCTCCTCCTCCAGCTCGTGGCCCACGTCTCCGCCAACCGGGTCGTCCTGGCCCGGTGGGCGGCGGGGGATGCGGACGCTGCCTCCGCGCTGCCGTACCCCGACACGCTGCACGAGTGGGTCGCGACCGAGTTTCGGACGATCAAGGCACGGCAGGCCGCTCTGCTGGGCGTGAAGCCGCCGCCAGGAGGGGGTGGCAGGACAGGGAGAGGAGGGTGGTGTGGTGGCGGCGGCGGCGGCGACGACGACGAGCGGGGCGACGACGGCGAACCGGCGGCGGTGTCCAAACTCTGATTTTTCGTTTTTGTTTTGTGACAGTCTTAACTTGATTTCTTTTACTCACAGTGTGCAAACACTACACCACTCCCCTACTCTTTCACAAACCGGGCGCAGAAGAAGCCGATCGTGTCCTCGCCGCCCGCGACCGCGCCATCTGCGCGCGGAACAGCAGGGTCGAACCTCGCGACCCTCCCCCCCAGCCCCACCGGCAGCCACGCCTCCCTGCCGCCGTCCGGGGCGGGGCCCTCCCCCTCCAGTCCGGGCGATGCGTGTACGCCGGGTGGCAAAGGCACGGTGGCCAGGGTGAGCACACCCGCCCAGCGGTTGAGCGCCCACGCGACGACGCCCTCGTTCTCACACGGCGCGATGGAGCAGGTGGAGTAGACCAGCACGCCTCCAGGGGCGAGGGCAGTGACTGCCGTCTCAAACAGAGCTTTTTGGGTGACCGCAGCGTCGACCAGGGTGCGGCAGTCGGCGGGTTGGGCCAGGCGCGGGCGCAGGCCGAGGCCGGTGCATGGTGCGTCGAGCAACACGTGTGAGAAGCCGCCCTCTGGGATGGAGCCGGGTGGAGGAGCGGCGCGGCAGCCGTGCACGTGTTTGGGTGGTGGAAGCGTGGCGGGTTCGGCGCCGCCTCCCGCCATGCCCCTCCGAAACGCGGCTTTCCTCTCGGCGCGCGCGGCCGCCGCGGCCGCGCTCGCGGCCGCCCCCGCGCACACGCGCTTGGCGTCCCCGGCGAACAGGTGCCTCGAGTCGGCTGCATAGGCGGCGACTCGGTCGTCGACACCGAGTTCGGTGGCCAGGGAGGTGACGCGGGCGGCTTTGGCGGCGGTGCGGTCGAGCGCGACGACGCGGCCGCCGGCACTCACACTCAGTCCGGCCGCGATCGCGGTCGTCTTGCCGCCAGGAGCCGCGCACAAGTCCAGCACGGTGTCATCGCCGCTGGCTCCCAGAGCGGTGGCCGCCACCGTCGACGCCAGGTGTTGCAGCATGCCGCGCGCGCGGGCGGGGAGCACGGCGTACCCTGCCGGCGCGCGCGGCGGGTCCAGGGCCACCGCGGCCCCGGCCGCGGCCGGGGCGAAGAGTTGGGCCCGTCCCAGCATGGCTACACCGACGCCCAGGGCGGTGGGGGCCAGGGTGGCGGGTGTGGGGCGGTGGCGCGGAGTGGTGGTGGTGGTGGTGGTGGTGGTCGCCACGCCACCTTCCTCTACCTCCTCCTCCTCCCCACCGCCACCATCCGTTCGTGCCAGCGCAGTGCCTCGCGTGATGCCGTGGGCCGCCCTGTCGCCGGACGACCCGGGAGGTTCAACCGCGGCACGCACCACCACCCTCGCCCCCGCCTCCAGCCCCACAGAGGCAGCCAGCACGCCCGCCGCGTAGCAGGGGGCACCCCGCAGCATGGCTTCAGCGGCGATGCGGGAGACTATGATGGAGGGCAGGGTGGTTAGAATGTGTTGAGGTGGCAGGGGAGGGGGCGGGCGCGTCCGGATGAGCACCGCTGTGGCTGGGGTGCCAGGCACAGGCACAGCTGTCCAGTTTGAGTCGGCAACGTGGTCCGCCACGGCCGCCGCGGTGGCCTCGTCCGCAGCGCGCACGCACAGCGACGACGGTGGCGAGGCGAGCGCGGCGGCGGTGGCCGCCCAGGCCGCGGCGCCAAAGCAGGAGGCCAGGTAGGCTGTCAAGTCGGCGTCCCAGGCGACGGGTCGTGTGGTGGGTTGTGGGGCGGTCATGGAGGTGGGGGTTGTGGTGGGGGGACAGGTCGGGGGAGGTCGGCGTGGACGGTGTCGTGGCGGTTGGCGAGTGACTGGTCGTGGGCGTGGGCGTTGAGCATGCGCGCGCACACAGAGGAGCCCACACCCTCCCCCCCGGCAGGTGGGCGCGGGAGGGAATGCAGAGGCAACTTGCGAGAGCCGCTCGCGTTTTTTGTGTCGGGTTTGCGGCCGAAACGCACACTCTCTTTTTCCCCCTTTTTGCGGGGCGGGCTCTGCGTCTCGGGGCCGCCCACACACACACACGCCCCCACGCACGACGTGTGTCCTGCCTGCTGGTGCTAGAGAAGAAGCAAACTCCACACCTGCCCGCACACTGGCCCCCTCCCAATGGACGTCGACACGGCGCCGCTGCGCGCGCCGCCGCCGGGTGTCAAGGACGAGGGGTCGCCCGCGGCCGGCGAGCAGGTGCGTGTGGGAGGGGTGTGTGGGTGTTTGCTGAACAGGGCTGGACTGCCGGGGTGCGATGCCGGGGAGTGAGGAGGCGGAAGAGGGGCGAAGCGCGGTCCCGGCCACGAGTCGCTGGGTGCGCTGCCGTCGCAGGCCGCCCCGCCCTCGCCGCCCCCTCATTGCCGCCCGTCCGCCCTGCATTCGAACTGGCGTGCCTGCATGCGCCGTCGGGAGCCAGGGACGCTGGGCCCGAGGCACGAGTGCGCGCTGTGCGCGGCGCACCGTTGGCGCTGCGACCGCGCTCGAGTGCCTGCAGCCCTGCACACACTCTCCTCCTCTTCCCTCACATCCCCACGCCCTCGCCCCCGCCATCGCACGCAGGGGCCTGGAATGCGCGTTTTTGGAGGGTGAATAGCGAGAGACACGCTCACATTCCCTCCCACCCCCCCACCCCACTCTCAGCTGACCTCCCTCGCTGCCCACCCGTCCCCCACCCGCTCCCGCCGCCCTTGCCAGCGCGCCGGGTCGCACTCGTCGGGCGCGGCGTCGCCCGCCCTGGGCGCGCCCCGGGCGCCAGCTGGCGGGGTGGGTGGACCCTCGCCCCCGGGCGCGCCTCCCTCGGCCGACCTGGCCGAGTTTCTGCGCTCCCTCTCCTGGTGGTGGCGGTCCGACGACCCGGCCGCCCAGCTGTACGCCGCTCAACGCTTCCAATCGTACGCATGCGACGCCGCGGCCGCGCACGCGGTGGCGGGGGCGGCGGGGGCGCTGAGGTTCTTGGTGCACGCGCTGCAGGCGGATTATGCTCCCGGGCGGGAGGCTGCTAAAGCGGCGGCTGCGCAGGCGCTGGCCAACTTGGTGAGTTGAAATTGTGGGTGTGCGTGTGGTGGTGTTGCAGGTTGTGTGTGCGTCGAAAAAACAACCCACTTTTTAACCACTTTTTAAACCCCACTAGGCCTTCCACGACGCCGAAACGCGGCGCGCCGTCGGCGCCGCGGGCGCCGTCCCCGCCGCCGTCGGCCTGCTCACCTGCCACTCGGACGCCGTCGCAGAAGCGGCGGCCGGCCTGCTGGCCAACCTGGCGGCGGATGGAGCTTTGTTGGTTGATGCTGCCGGCCGCGGCGCACCCGCCGCGCTTGTCGCTTTACTCCGCACCTCCCAACCCGCCGCACGCGAGGAAGCGCTCGCCTTCCTCTTCCAGGACGCGTCCCGTTCACCCGATCGAGCCGCCTTCCTGGCCTCCCTCGGCATGCTGCACCTCGCCGTCCGCTCCCTCGCCCTCCCCCTCTCCCCGCGCGGCACCTGGCTCGTCGGCCTGCTCTGGTCTGCGGCCCTGCCCGCCCCCGACCGCGTCGTCCAGCACGAGCTGGCAAAGCTGACCCCGCTGCTGGTGCACATGGGCACGAGCGCGCCGCCGCCCGCGTGTGATGCCGCACTGCTGTTGCTGGCGGATTATGCAGCGGCCGACGAAACAAATGCTTCCCACGCGCGGCGCGCGTGCGCAGAGCCCCTGTTTGCCAAAGTGCATGCCTCCCGCGACCCCGGCCACCCAACATGGGGGGCGGCGCTGGCGGGGCTGTGCGCGCTGGGGGTTGACCCGCTGGGGAGTGGGGCAGGAGTACAGCAGCAGTGAGAGAGTGAGGGTTTCTAAAGGCGTCGTTTTTCTTCTTCTTCTTCTTCTTTGTTCGATCGATTTCTGTCCCCTCACCCTCTTTACTTGCCCCCACGAAACATTCGCGTGGAAAAAAACAATTATTTTTTTCCAACCCCCAAACAATTCTACTGCCAACAGTTTGAAAAAAACTGGGGGGGCGGGGGCGATGAGATGGTGCGCTTTTTTTGTGTCGCCGCCTTGCCGCGCCCCGGACCCCCCCCATCTAAGTTCCTTTTTTGTTTGTTTTGTGTGTTGATTGAGAACTGGAACACCTTTGGGCGACTTGTGTGTGTGTGTGCGTGTGTACGTGTTAAAAACAATGCCACATCATTTGTTTCTTTGAGGTGAGGGTTTGGAAGAGAAACGCCTGCACGCCAGAAACGGCGGGCGCGGCCAGGGTGGAGGAGGCCGAGGCGGCGGCCGCGAGCCGGGGAGGGGAGGTAGGGAGGGTTTTGGTCGGACTGGCGCCCGGTGGTGGTTTGGGGGGGCGGCGGCCACAACGCCGCAGCGGCCCACTCAAAACGCATATACACACGCACTCCCCCAACACGCGCGCTGTGGGCCGCGTGTGCGAGAGACGCGGCCGGGTTGCCCACCCGCCACGTTTTCTGCCCCTGCGAGTTGCCCTGCAGGTACACGTAGTTCTGGCTAGTGGTCGGCCACGGCGGCGACAGGCCAGAGACGAAGACGGTGGGCGTCGCCGACCCCCACCAGTCGACGGTATTCGTGCAGTCGTCAACGATGAACGCGAAGCGAGCGTTCGAAGCGAGGAATGCGGCAGACGTCGGCAAGGCCGCCTCCACCAGGGTGGGCGTCTGCGGGTTGATGGCGACGATGGCGGACACGATGGGGGTGGTTGGCAGGCCGGCGGCGTCGGTCGAGAAGTAGGAGAGGCGGCAGGTGGTGCCGCCGGCGTTGGACACGGTCGAGAGGGGCAGGAACACTTTGTCCATCTTGTAGGGGCCCGCGGGGCCCGTCACAAAGGTGAAGCCCTCGGCGCCGGCCGGGTTGATGCGCAGGGTGCGGACGGTGTAGTCGCCGAGGTTGGACAGGGCTTCATCGTTCTGCGCGGGCGGCGGCGGCGGGGGGGTCGGCGGCGGGGGAGGCGACGGTGCGCCCGGGTTGGCGCAGTAAAACTTGATCATAGCAGGGTCAAGCCACCCCTCGTGCTCGCCGGAAGCGATGCAGCTGTAAGCGACGATGGAGGAAAGGACCGTGTCCTTCGCCAGCACCTCGACCGTCTGCCCCTTGCCCGAGCCGCACGTCGCTTCAATCTCGCCCGCGCCCGACTTGATGGAGAACGTCATGGACGCCACCAGCCCCTCCTTGGAGACGCCCACCTTGAGCAGATTGACGGCGCCGTCGGCGGGGACGGAGATGGTCTCGGTGTACCCGCCGTCGGACGAGCAGAGGGTGGTGGTGGACTCGCCCAGGCGGAGGCCAGTTACGTAGCCGTCACTCGAATCATAGCACCGGATGTCCGAGTCAGAGAAGCGGGTGGCGCCGGCGTCGGGAGTGCACGTCTTGGCTTTCTCCTTCAGAGCCAGCAGGGCGGCCTTGGCGGCCTCCGACTCGCCGCCGTCCGCGCCGGCGGGGGACGGCGTCTCGCCGCCCCGCACCGCATCCGGCACGCCCAACACTGCGGGTGCGGCCAGGGCGGGGGTGGGGGCGGCGGCAGCGAGCGGCTGGGGAGCGGTGGGCGCGGGCGCAGCGGCCGCGAGCGGCGCGGCGGCGGGCGCGCCCGCCAGCTCGGTGGCCAGAGTCTGGGCGGCGAGGCGGGCGCCCTCGCGCAGCGCGTTGCGGGCGCGAGAGACGGCACCCAGGGGTTGGGCCACGGTGGTGGAGGCGACCAGGAGGAGGACGGCGGCGACTAAAGGAGTTGAAGGAGGGAGTTTTTTTGGTCGGATCGACGCGCCCGGTGGCGCACCGCCGCCCCGGGGTGTGGCGGCCGCAGCGCCCCCTCAACCCACTCCCTCACTCCCCCAACACGCGCGCAAGGGCGCCCGCACGCGCTCTGGGGGAGTGGGGGAGGGTTGCCGCCCACGGGGAGGGGGGAGGGGCGCGTAACAGCGGCAACGCCCGAGGGCCGCGTGTCGCGCCCGCCCGTGCTGCGGGCGCCCCCCCGCGCCCCCGCGGAGGCCGCGCGCGGACACGCGAAGCCGCTCACACACACATGTACACTCACCACACGTGCGGCGCGCCATGGTCATGAAATGAGAGGGGGCGGAGGAAGGTGGTTTGTGTGGTGGGGAGGGCGGCGCGCGGTGGGGGGGGTTACGTGTCGCAAAACAGGAAATAAAGTGATGAAATTATATGCGACGGCTCTTTTTATATTTTTGAAAATCGTAAGACATGCCCGAGGGTCGACCAACAATTATGTAAACGCTGAAAAGTTTATTTTTGCGCCACAATCGTTTTTGTTTTTTTGCGCGACCGCGATCGACCCGCCGCCGCCGTTTCTCCATTCCCACTCATGGCTCGCCTCTCCACTGGTGCGTGTGTGTGTGCGGGAGGGGCCGCGTGTGTACCGGAGTTGCTGACAGCCTGCTGTTGGCGCAGGCACGCGGCGGCCGCGGTGAGCGGGGAGGAGAGAGAAGGGGGGGGAGGCCGCGGCGCGCGGCGTCGGACCCCGGGGCGTGTCGGCCGGTCGCCTCTCCTGTCAACCCCCCCTCTCCCTCCCCCTTCCCACACTCGCGCTCACCCCCCCCCCCCCCCCTGGCCCACTCCTTCAGTAGTTCTTCTGGTCTCCCTGCTGGGCGTCATGGGCCTGGTGTCGGCCCAGGTGAGGAGAGGGAGAGATGGAGACAGAGGAGAGAGCGTCGGCGTTTCACTCTCTCACTTCTCCCCACCCCCTCTAACCAGCAGCGCCGTGCCACCCTGCCCCTGCCCAACGCCCGCGTGACCGCCACCCAGGGCGCTGAAGCTTTTGTGGGCCGCATCACCTGCTACACCGACAACGGCCGCGTGGTCGGCTGGACGGCGGGCGTCGGCGCGCGCACCACCTGCCGCGCGACCGACACCTTCCAAACCATCTACGTCCCCGCCGGCTCCCGTGTCACCGCCCTCAACTCCTCCGTCATTGTTGTCGGCACAACTCCCCAGCTGGCCGCGCTGGCCTTCACGGTGGAGAGCGAGGCTGGCAACGCGGTCATCACGTGCGGCCGCGCGCCCGCCAGTGCGCTCACGCTGCCCGTCATCGAGGGCAACGCCACCGTGCTGTCGAGCGTGGTCGTGGCGGAGGGTAGCTGCACGCCGAGCGGCATTGTGGCGACATCGGTCAAAGTGGTTGGCGCGCGCCGCGACGCCCCTGCCGCGACCCGCTTCACCGCCCTTGACGATTGCCCCGCTCCCGTGCAGACGCTGTCCTCGGCTGCACCGCCCTCGCCTCAGCCCCTGGCCGCGGCGCCCGCCCCCGCGCCCGCGGCGGTGGTGACACCTCTGGCTGTCGCCGCGCCCGCGCCCGCGCCCGCCGCGCCGATCGTGACCCCGGTCGTCACGCCCGTTGTGGTCGCGCCCCCCGCGCCCGCGCCGTCGGCGCAGCCGCTGGCGCAGCCCCTGGCGCAGGCGCCGTCGGTGGCGCCGTGATGGGTGAGAGAGAATGAGAGAGAGTGAGCGTTTTTCTTTTCGCGCGGCGGTTGGTGACGACACCCCCCCCTGTCACACCCACGCCGGCACTCCCCTCCCCTCACCATGTAACAAAAAAAACAATGGCAAAACACTGTGCTTGCGTTGGATGTGGTGGCGGGGGCCGGAGAGTGGGGAGAGAGAGGGGTGGTGAAAAGTGTTTCTCTCTCTCTCTTTTCGCCTGAAAAGGGAACCTCTCTGACGCCCAAACGCATGCTTTGCATACACTCACTAACCCCAGAATCCAGGGTTTGGCCGGGTTGGGTTTTGTGGGTGGGTTAGAAAAACGACAAGCGAAGGGTGAGGCGGTCGCCCGCGTTTTTCTTTTCTCACTCCCGACCCTCTCTCTCCGCCTGCGTGCTCACAAAACACGCGCGCAATACACACACACACACACACACACACACACACACACTCATGCGCGCTGCACTCACAACCCTCGCCCTGCTGGCGGCCGCCGTCGCCGCCACCACCGCCACCGCGCGGCCGCATGCGCGCGCGCTGCTCATGGTGGGTGCGGTGTGTGTTTGTGTCTGCGCCCACGGGCCGGCACAGTGTGTCCAGTGAAAGCAGAGATGGTCCCTCGGCCCTCTGCGGCGTGCCGAGGGAGGGAGGAGGAGAGGGGAGGGAAAGGGGGAGGGAAACGTTTTTTCAACGGACATGCCTCGTTCGCGCGTCGCGCGCGCGCCCCCCGACCTCTCCGACCCCACACCCTTCCATCCTCCTTTTCTCAGGGCGACCCTCTCGCGGGCCTCAAAGCCGCCCTGCCCCAAAAATCCGCCTTCCTCAACATCTCCACCTGGGGCAACCAAACAGTGGGCGGCACGTGGGGAACGTCGGTGGATGGGGGGGGCTCGGCCGGCTTCTCCAAAAACGTGGCCCTCACGTTCAAACCGTTGCCCGAAAAGTCATTGTTCAACAAGTCTGTGCTGCCCGCGGTCGCGGAGAGCGGGGTCGCCCTCCACATCGATGGCGGCGGCGGCGGCGGCGCGGGCGTCGTTGTCACCAAGGGCGTCGCGAAAGGGGGCAACCCGTACGTGCCCATCGCGTCGGGCAGTGGGGCGGCACCCAACGTAACCACGACGTTTCCGTTTTAAGGGGCGGGGCGGTGAGAGAGAGGAAATATGTGTTTTTTTTTTTCCTTCCGTTTTCTTGTTTCGGCTGCCGGCGTGCAGCGTCGCCATTTTGTGGTGTGGTGTCGACCCGTGTGTAACTTTAGTTGTGTGTCCACGCGAAAAATGAACCAGTGTCCCAAAACCAAAAAAAGGCGGTGGGTCAAAGGGCGGTGGGTGGCGATCGCCAGTAGGGCGGGCGAGCAGTTAAATCGCGTACCAGCGGGCTTGCATCCATCACTGTTGACACGCCCGATGGGTTTCGGTGAATAAACAGGCAGTGAACAAAAAAATTCGATCTCATTTTTTCTTTGTTCTCTTCCACCCCCACCTCCCACCTCCTCTCCACCTCCTCCCCGTGCCCCCTCATCGCTCCTCATTTCATTCGGCCATGCCGTCGCCACTCCGCTGTGTTGGCGTTGGTGAGTGTGTGTGTGTGTGTGGGGGGGGGGGGGGGCGTGAGGCGGGGCAGACCCTCGCGCGAGACACGCCCGCTGGTGCGGTCATCTGGTTGTTTTTGTTTCGGTCGCCCCCAATCCATCCATCTCCCCAATCCATCCTCCTCCCCCCATCTTGCAGTGATGGTGATGGTAGCGCTGCTGCTGGGCGCGTCGGCTCAGGTAAGAGGGTGCGGGGTGGGGTGGGGTGGGGACGAGCGAAAGGGGAGGGAATGATGTTCATGTTTCGACGCCCCTTTTTTGGCAACACTCCCTCCCGCCCTCAGCCCGTCACTCGTTCGCGGCCCGTCCGGGGCCGGCTGGCCACGAACCTCGCGGAACCTTCCTCTCGCAAGTCGCTCGCGTCCGCTCCCGCGCCGGGCGTGCCTGTGCTGACGCCGCTACCGGTCGCGCCCGCTCCTTCCCTCCCGCCGCTGTCGTCCGCGCCGGCCCCTTCCCTCCCGCCACTGTCACCCGCACCGGCGCCTGGGCTCCCGCCGCTGTCGCCCGCACCGGCGCCCGGGCCGAATGTTGAGGCGCCCGCGCCGGCCCTTTCCCTCCCACCGCTGTCGCCCGCGCCGTCTCCGTCGGCGCCGTCTCCCGCCGACCCGCCCGCGCCTTTTCCGGCCGCGCTGTCACCGGCTGAGCCTCCCTCGCAATCTCCCACGCCGGCTGAGCCGCCGTCGCAGCCTCCCTCGCCGGCTGAGCCTCCCTCTGAGCCGCCGTCGCCGGCTGAGCCTCCCTCTGAGCCGCCGTCGCCGGCTGAGCCTCCCTCTGAGCCGCCGTCGCCGGCTGAGCCTCCCTCTGAGCCGCCGTCGCCGGCTGAGCCTCCCTCTGAGCCGCCGTCGCCGTCGTTGCCGCCGACGCCACCTCCCTCCCAGCCTCCCTCCCCCCCGCCGGCCGGCCCGCCACCCTCGCAGCCGCCTGCTGGGCCGCCTGCGGGCCCGCCCGCGGGGCCGCCAGCGAGGCCGCCGTCGCCGCCGCCTCCCGCGCCCGCGCCGTCGTCGCCGACGCCCGCGCCGACGCCGACTCCCACGGCTTCACCCACGCCCAGGCCAACAACGCCTCCGCCGACGACGCGGCCTACCCCTGCGCCCGCTCCTGCGCCGCGCAGTTAGTGGTTGAGAATAGCCTCTCTTTCTCTTCCCCCGTATTTACCTCTTTTTCTACATCCACCTTTCTCCCCCCCTTCTTCCCCCTCCGCGATTACCCGCGCCAGGTTCAAACTCGGGTGGTATGCAGGGCGCGTGCCTAGCCCCCCTGCCGTGCAAACACGGGGCCCGTCTCCGGGGTTTGTAGTGACGCGACGTGTTCCGACCGCTCCCCCCGCAGCGGAAAAAAACACAACACAACACACACACACACACGTTCTCTCTCTCTCGCCCTCAAAAGCCGGTCCAAAAGACAGGCATGGCGCCCTCCTCTCCACCACGCAGGGCGCCCGGCCACGCGCCCCGGGCGCCCGCCTCCCCCACGCCGCGCGCTCGCCGCGCCCTCCCCGCGCCCGCGGGCGGCGGTTACTCGGCCGCCCTGGCCAAGGCCGCCGGCCAGGGGCGGGCCTGCACTGCTTCTTGCGCTGTGGCGGAGGAGCGAGGGCGCGCGGTGAAGGCAGGCGGCGCGGCGGCGCGTCAAAACGGCGCGCCGCATGCCCATGGCGCGGCTGCGGACGCTCTGCGGCGGTTGGCGGCCGGCCTGGCCGCCAACCGCGTAACGATGGCGCCAAAAGCGCTGGCAGTGCCCCATCCACGCACGCCCGAGGTGACGTACGACGTGGCACCGCCGCAGCACGCGGCGCCGCCGCCGTCGCACGCGCGCCCTGCCGTCCCCACCCTCAACTTGACGCCCCTCCCGCGCTCTGGCCACCGTCCCTCCGACGACGCGGCCCCTTGCTGGCACACCGCACACCGGGCCGCCGCCCGTCGCAGCAGCAGCGCGAGCGGGGCGCCGACTCCCCGCGTCGTGCTGGGCGGGCCGCTGCCTGCGACGACCACCACCGCCTGGCGGCCGCCGTACTCCACGCCTCAGCGGAAAGAACCGGAGTCCGTGGTGCCCCGGCGGCGGCTGCCGGCCGCGCTGCCGTCACGCGCCCTGCCGCGCGCTGCGCCGCGCCTGCTGGCCGCCGCGCGCACCGCGGTGGACGACGCCGTTATCACGGTCGCCGCCCCGGTGGACCACGACCCCGTTACACCCTACTGGGCGGGGGTGAGGTCGGCGGACGGGTCGCTGGCGACGGGGGAAGAGATGGAGGGGCGGCGGCAGCGGCGGTGGCGGCGGTGGTGGGGGTGGGGGCGCAAGAGGTAGTGAGTGGGGGGTGCGTTGTGTGGAGTGGCGCCCCTTTTCACTTCTGATTGTAAAACGAGAGAGACACAGGGAATGAGAGAGGAAAAGGAAAACAGGGCTTGTTTTTGCAGAAGACAGATCAAACACACACACGCAGCGCACCACCACCACCACCCACTCCACCCATCCTCTCTCATGCCGCCGGCGGATACTTAGCAGCCTGCGCCCGCACCCGCCGCCGGTACTCGTCGGGCGACTTGGTGAGCAGCATGTAGGCGTCGCTCTGGGCGGGGGAGTGCGGGTTGGCGTCACCCAGGAGGTCTTGCACACCCAACAGAATGTTGCGCACGGTGAGGGAGGGGCGCCAGCCTTCGTCCTCGTTCAGGATGGAGAGGCAGATGGTGCCGGAGGGGTAGACGTTGGGGTGGAAGAAGTTGGGTGGGAACTTGCACTGATGGTGGGGTGGGTGGTGTGGGGAGTGAGGCCTCCGACCTAGAAAACCACTGCCTCGGACACACATCGGCGCTGTGTGCACTCCTGGCCACACCTGTGTTCGCCCGCCCCCATTTTGCCATCCTTCTTCCTCACCTTTGGCGGTTTCGCAGGGTAGTCGTCCGAAAACTCCAGGGTCAGAGGATACACCCCTCCCTCCCAGTCGGTGCCGGGCTTGCCGGGGATGCCGCACACCCAGCGCATGAGGTTGATGGAGCTGGAAGGGGTGGGTGGGTGGAGGCAAGGTTGAGAGGGAGCGGACACCAATCGCCCTCCTCGCTGCCCCTCCCTCGGCGTCCGCCCCCAGACCGCGTCTCTACTGTGGCTTGGCGTGCTGCGCCACAGCAGCTGCCCACACCCCTTCCCCGTCCCACTCTCACCCGTCGCCGTTGGCTTCCGGCCGCGCAAAAAAGCCAAACGGCTTGTCCTTGCGCCACGCTTTGCGCTCCTCGGTCAGGCGGCCGAGGGCGAGGGACGCCATGGATGTGTTGTGTGTGTGTGTGGAGAGTGGCGGAGGGGGAGGGCGGGAGAGAGAGAGTGGGGGGATGCGTCGATCGCGGGCAGTGGTTTTTCGCAAGACGGGTGTGCGTCGACGTCGGTCTTTTGGTTTTTGTTTTCCAATCTCACGCAAACAGGGATTCTCACGCTTCATCATCATCTCTCTCTCTCGTTCACAAAACGCTCTTCAAAAGAAAAAAAAAGGGAGAGAAACAAAAAATCTCCCCCATTCTCATCAATCCATGAAATAACCAGCGATGAACAGCGCGAAGAAGACGGCGAGGCCACCGTAGATGAGGCCCGACTTTTGGCCGCCCGTCATGGAGTTGGTGCCGAGGCCGTACCTGGGGAAAGGGAAGGGGAGGTGTGGGTTGGTGAGGGAAGAAAGAAAAACGCGTCGCCCGCTGTTTTACCACCACCCCCTCCGTCTCCCATCCTCTCTCTCCTCACCTCTGGTTCTCGGCAAACCCGGCGATCTCGCGCGCCCTCGCCCTGAACGTCAGCTTGCCGGCACCGCACACGGGGCATCCCCAGTCGTCGGGCAGGTTCTCAAACAGGGTGCCCGGGGTGACGGGGTACTCCGGGTCGCCCGCTTTGGGGGTGTACTCGTAGCTGAGAGAGGGGGTGGGGTGTGTGTGGGAGGGTGGGGTGTGTGTGAGAGGAGGCTGCGACAGAAGAAAAACGGCGCCCAGCCCTCACCACCACCACCCAACCAACCACTCACCCGCAGCCACCGCACGTCGCCTCGCCCGTGCCCACCACCATGAACTTTTCGGCGGCGCGCAGGCGGTCGGCCTCCGCCTTTTTGCGGGCGGTCTCAGAGTCGGGGTTCTGTGTTGGAGAGGTGTGTGGTTGGTGTGTGATCCATTCTCCTCTCTCTCCTCCACACACGCACACACGCTCTCTCATTCATCAAACTCACCTCCAGCTCGCCCTCGCCCGTGCGCATGATGACGACGCGGTGCGCGGCCGGCGCGCGTGGCGCAAGCGACGCGCGGCGGGTGGACGTGTGGGCGGCGCACGGCTGTGTGTGTTTGTGTGTGGGAGGTAGTGGGGTGAGAGTGCGTTGCTTAGCGGGCAGCGTTGGCGGGCCGAGGCGGCGGGCGGGCGGGGGCGTGCTGCTGTGTTTGCGCTACCTCTCCGCTGCCCGATTCGGCGGTCGGTCTCCTCTCTCTCTCTTTCGACCCGCACTCACCGCGCCAGGCCTAGACGCGCAGAGTGCGTGCATTGCGCGTGTGTGCTGAAAGAGATGAGGAGGGGTGCGGGTTGTTCTTCGCAGTCGCAGAGGAACGACAATGCGCGGCCGAGAGTGAGCAGCACCATCGAGTGGCACGGCCACGCGCGCGTGGCCGCGCGCACCTCTCTCCCCCCACACGCCACCAACGCTTTCAAGACGGCACACCAGAGAAGGGCTACAGCTCAACGCCCCGCTGTCTAACACACACAAAACATCATTTCATTTCACCCACCCCCTCCAACCATGGATCATCATCCCCCCCCCCCCCCACCACACCACTTGGTCAACAGCACAGCGCTGCGATCCACCGACCCCGCCGCCGCCGCCAACGACGGCGCCGGTGGCGCCACATACCCACACGACTCATACAGCGCCCGCCCCGAGGGCCGGGGGCGGGCCCGGGGAGGCGCCAGGGAGCTGAAAAGGCCTGCGACGCCGGTCGGCGTCCCGCCTTCCACCCTGTTCGCCTGCACCGCCACCCGCCCATACCCCGCCCCCGCGGCCACGGCTTCCGCGGCGGCCACCAGGGCGGACCCGATGCCGGCTCGCCGGGCGGTGGGAGGCACGCCCACCCACCACAACAGCGCGGCGCGGCGGGGCGGCCAGGCGGGGGGCGGCGCGTCGCGCAGCCACAGCCCCCAGTCCATCGCCTCTGCAGACGCGGACGCGACGGCGGATGGGGGCAGAGGGTGACGGGCTGCCTCTTTCAACGCCGCCAGGGCGGCCTGGGAGGCGGCGCGGTCGTGGAAGAGGATCGCGGCTGCACCGAGGCACGGCGCGGCAGCGGGCGTCGGCGTGCCGTCGTCGCGGCTCGCCTCAAGCCACAGCCACCGCCCCCACGCCTCCTCCACCCGCACCCGCCACTCGATGGTGGAAGGGTGGTGGTGGTGGTTGGCGTCGTCACAATCGAATGAGGGCGGAACGCTGGGGACGACGCGGCGCTGCTCACCGCCGCCGCCCGATGGCGACACCGCGCGCAGCGGCGTCGGGATCGCGAGCGCGGGCGTTGGCGGTCGGGAAACACGCCTCCGCCCCTGCTTCACCTCCTCCTCCTCCTCCCGCCCCGGCCACGGGGGCACGGGCAGGTGGACGCAGCCCTGGGTCCAGGGAGACGGGTCGGCGTCGTAGCGTGCGGCCTCCCTCGCCAACTCTGCCGTCAACCAGTCCTGCGTGGGCGGGTCGGCATCCTGCGCAAAGGCGGCGGTGAGAGCAGCGGCTGCGGCGGGGACGCGGGCGGGGGCGAGGGGGCGCACGGCGACACGGCCGTGGGGAGTGGAGCGCTGTGGGTGAAGAGTCGTGTGCGGTGAGTTGGTGTGCCTTGTTTCACACACACACAGTCTCTGTTGTCACACACACACACACACACACACACTGTCCTCACCACCAGGATCGGCGTGTAGCGTGGGTCGTAGCGTGTGCCGTCTGCCGCCCTGGGGTCGGCGTCGTGTGCGCCGCTGCGCACGACCAGCTGCCGGGCCGTTGGCCAAGGCAGCGGTACCGCCAGAGCAGGTGCCCGTTGAGCGCCTGTGCCTGCTGCCAGCGGAACCCGCTGCCAGCGCAGCAGCGGGCTGCACACCGACGTCGCCGGTACGGCGTGCCTGTGTGGGGCGGCGCCGGCGCCGCCGGCCGGCGCCATGCTGAGAGCGTGTGTGTTGTGTGGGCGTGGCTGCCCGCCAACCTCACGCAGACGCGTGCGCCTGGCTGTGCACGACACACAAATTCGGCAGACAAGAGTGAATGAAAACCGAGCCACATCTCGCTCCCCGCGCGTGCACCCGCGGTGTGCGCCCCGGGCAACACGCACCACGCTGCCGCCGCGACCCACTCTCTTCACACACACACACACGCACTCCAAGGTCGGTGCTCCCACGCTTGTGCCCCCAATTGGAGAAACAAGCGCCCCCCGTTGTATCCCTCCCCGCGCGCATGCGTCCATTGCGGCTCGCCTGCGGGTTGTCTCGGACGCGCCCCCCCCCCCTCGCAGACACTCTGTCACACTCGACGTGTGACCATGCTGTTTGCACCGTGGACTGGGGCGACAGCCGCCAACTGCCAACGGCCTCCCTTCAAAAAATGCGTCGCTCACCCACCCCCCACACCCACAGAAACACCGGGCCGCCGCCTGATCAACCACTCGACCGGCCGTCTGCGTCGGGAGGTTCTCACCAGGGGACACAAGACGCCACGAGCGCCCCACATCTTGTCCCTCCCCCCCCCCCCCCCCTCACACCCCACACCCCACCACCATGGTCGCGCAGCCGCCCCCCGACAACTCGTTCAGCGACTGCGCCGCGCTGGCGGGGCCGGCGTTGTGGACGTGCTTCCAGAAGACGCTGCCAGATTCCCAGATCGCGACATCGTGAGTGGTGTGGGGTTTGGGGGGGATGGTGGAGAGAGAGAGTGTGGGGGTGGTTTGCTGCCGACGCCCACCCACCCACCCCCACCCCACCCACCCCCCACCCACACAGTGTCTGGCTCTGGGGCTCCATCGGCCTCGCCTGCATGCTCCTCTTCTGCGCCCTGTTCCCCTGGGTCCCCACCTACCGCACCCGCACCTTTCTGCCGGGGCTGTGGGTGCCGCCCCCCCCCCCTCAAACTCACCGGCCTGGGCGCCATCTTTGCCTGGCTGCACCCCACCTTCACCGCCTCGGACGCTGTCCTGCTGGAGTCGGCGGGGCTGGACGCCCTCATGATGACGTGGGCGTTTCGGCTGGGCATGCAGATTTTTGGGCCGCTCGCCCTCGTCGGCGCCGCCGTCCTCCTCCCCGTCACTCTGACCGGCGACGCCGTCAAGACGAGTTTGACGGGGCATGCAAATGCTGCAGCAACAGCAGCCGCCACCGTGCCGCGGCTGGGGTACTCCTCTTTTTCAAAGTTCACTGTGACCAACCTGAAATCCGGGTCCCCCCGCTACTGGGCCTTCTTTGTGTTCATGTACGGTGCCGCCATCTATGTGTGCTGGCTGCTGCGCCGCTACTACCGGGCGTACGTCGTGCTGAGGCAGCGGTAAGAGAGGGTTTTGGGGGGTGGCGATTGGGCGTGTTTTGCTTCCCTCCACACTCCCTTCTCACCGCTCCCCTTTCCACCCCCCCCCCACAGCTACCTAACAGGCGGCGAGCTCCTTCTCTCCGAGTGGCACGCCGCCTACCTGAAAGCCACCGACGACGGCGGCGGCAGTGATGCCGCCACCTCTCCCCGCTCCTCCGCGCCGCCGCCCTACCGCCGTTCCACCACCTCCCTGACCGTCGCCCGCCGGGACGCGGGCGCCGTCATGGCCGCCCTGCGGGGCGCATTTGGCGTGTCGGCCGCTTTGGAAGACGAGCTCACTGCTGCCGAGGATGGCGCGGACGGCGTCGGATCCCCGCACGGTGTCGCCGCTGCGGCCGCGCGCGCGGCGCGCCGTTTCGCGGCCGGCCGCCCCGCCACCGCGACCGGAGGAGCAGCGGCGACAGCGAGGCCACCGTCTGCGCACCTGGCTCGCGCATCCCTACTGCGCACCGCGTCGGACGCGGCGGCGGAGGCGGTTCGGCCGCCACAATCCGACTCGGTGGCCGCCACGCTGCGCCGCCTGTCGGCCGTCCCGGGGGGCGCGCCCCGCCCCTGGACCACGCGCGCGCTGTCCATGCCGGTGGATCGGCAACTGATAGGTGATGACGCGCTCGCTGTGCCCAGGCGTGTGGGTGGGCGCGCGGTCAGCGACGCGGGGCGCGCGGTGCGGCGGGGCGACGTCGAAGCACCTCCGCCGCTCGTGCCCTCCCGCCCCAAACCAACCCCTGGCAGAGGCCCGCGCCCCGTGTCGCTGTACGAGACGAGCCCGCCCCCCGTGGACCCCGGCATGGAGCGCCCCATCCAGTGGTGGCGCGGCGACCGGAGCGGCGCCGGCGGCGGTGAGGCAGCGTCCGACGATGACGACGACGACGCCCCCCCCCTCCCCGTCGGCAAGCCCAACGTGCGCGACCGCAAGCTCGTCCCCGCCGTCGCAGCCGACGGCACCCTCGTCGCCGCCCCCGCGGAACAGTATGCCGTGCTGGTGATGGATGTGCCAGACTTGCCGGCCGCGCGCGCGCGCGCGTGCGCGCGGTCCGTGCGCGCGGGCCGCGGCCGCCCCCTCGCCCGCGCGTGGGACGCGGTGGCCGACTTTGTGGCGACGAACCTGTTTGGGAGGCGGAGGTTGACGGTGTCGGCGGACGTGGTGGCCGCCGCCAAGAGCCGGGGCGGCGGCGGCGGTGGCGGGTCGACCGCTCCGGCGGCTGCTGCCACTGATGGGCTTGAAGAGGTGCCGCTGACCGCCGGCCCCGTCCCCCCATCCTCCGCCCCCAAACCCAGCGACAGCACACCCTCCTTGATGGCGGCGGCGGGGGCGCCCTCGGACACCAACGTCGAAACCGCCCTGGACGACGATGTGGCCGTTGAACCGCGCGCAATTGTCGAAGAAACCTTTCGCCGCCTCTTCCCCGACTCCTTCCTGTGTGCCGTCCCCGTGCGCGAGCACAAGGAGGTGGATTTGGCATTGTTGGAGTGGGACAAGGCCGCCGCCGCCCTGGAGGCCTCGGAAGCCGAGTTCGAGAGGTCGGCCGCGGCGCACGCGTCGGCGTCGACGCGCCCGGACGACCCGGCCGCCGCGGCCGCCGCCAACGCGGCCCGCCCCACCATGCGGCCGTCGCCCTGTGCGTGTTGCGCGCCCCGCGTGGACGCGATTGACGCGTTGGCGGCGCGTGTGCGGGCGGCAGAAGCCCGCGTCGCGGCCGAGCGCGCGCGCGCGCTGTCCGCGCGCGCCGCCCCCTCCTACTTTGTTTTCTTCGAGTCCCAGCGCGACGCCGCCGTCGCCGCCCAGGTCAACCTGCAGGCCGAGGACGGCCACTCGTTCCGCGTGGTGGATGCGCCCGGGCCTGAGGATGTTTTGTGGCCCACCCTGTGGATGGGGTGGGCGGAGCGCGACGCGCGCCGCCTCGCCTTCCTCCCCCTCATCGGCGCCCTGCTCCTCATCCCCATCGGCTTCTTTCTGGGCGGCGTCTCCCAGCTCACCTCGTCCCTGTGCAAGATCGACGGCTTCCGGGCGGGCACGGGGCGGCTGTGTGGGTCGCCCCTGATGTCGGCGCTGACAGCCCTCCTCCCTCCACTCTCGCTGTCGCTGTGGAACGGAGTCGCGCTGCCCTCCCTGCTGTACTGGATGGCGTTGGCGGAGGGGCAGAGTGTCAGCTTGAGCGGGGTGGACCGGTGAGTGGATGGGAAAGGGGGAGGTATCATGTTTGGCCGCCGTTTTTCTCGTTCTTGCCTCACCCACGCCCACAACCACCCACCCCTCCACCAGCCGCATCGCCTCCCTCTACTTCCTGTTTGACGTCTTCAACGTCTTCTTGGGCACCGTGCTGGGCGGGTCCCTCACCAACTCGTTCAAGACGGTGTTGAAGGACCCCGCGCGCCTGCCCAAAGCGATCGGCGCCGCGCTGCCCACCACGTCCAACTTTTGGCTCAACTACATGGTCCTCCAAGCCGCCCTCGTGCCGTTGCGCTTCCTGCTGCCCCACGTGGGCGTGCTGGCGGATGCGGCGCGCGGGCTGAGGTGTGCGCCCCCCCCGCGCACGGCGCACGCGCGGTTGACCGCGATCGGCGCGCGGTCGCCGCGCTACGGAAAAGAAGTCGGCGCAGTTTTGCTCGTCTACCTCGTCTGCCTCGCCTACTGCGCCGTCTCCCCCACAGTATCGGCCATCGCCTTTGCCTTCTTTGCGCTGGCCTGGCTGTTCTGGCGCTACTCCGCGCTCTACCTGTGGGAGCGAGCCTACGAGTCGGGCGGCCGCGTGTTCGAGGCCGTCTTCTCGGGCGTCCTGTGGTCGCTCGCGGTCGCCGTCTTTTTCACGGGCTGCGTCTTCATCGTCAACCAGGCCTACTTGCAGGGGTCGCTGCTGTGGATGACCCTGCTCCCGCTGATCTACCACTTTGCGACGGGCGTCTCCGCTCGCTACGGCGCGGCCGTCGAGCGCACCCCCCTCGAAGCCGCGGCGTCCGCGCCCGCCGCGCGCCTTGATCCCATTGTCTACACCGCCCCCGCGCTGAGGCGGGGGGCGGCTGGGTGGAGCCCGGAAGCCGGCAAAGTGTGGGAAGGGTGGAACGCGCCGCTGTATGTGCGGTGATGGTGGGGAGCGAGAGGGCGTGGGGGGAGTGTTTTTTGTTTTTGCGCTCGGTTTCAGTGTTGAGAAAAAAAAAAACCATTGTTTCCCGCCGATCTACACACACTACAGTTTTCCACACACACACACACACACACACACCACTAACACAGCCTCTCCCTGGTAAACCCGCGCACCACCATCTTTTTGGCGAGCGCGCTGTGCACACCCGTCCGCGTGCGCAGCCGCCGCCGCACGTGGGGTGGTTTCACCGCCCGCTTGTGGCGGTGGCCCGCCCGCATGCGCACGAGGCCGTGTGCGCCCACCTTGAAGCGCCGCTTCCAGCAGGAGAGCGACTTCATTTTGGCGCCACCCGATTTTGGTTGTTTGGTGGAGGCTGCGCGCACGTGGGGCGGGGCCAGCGCGCTGCGCGCCGACGCCGGCAGCAACGACTGCGCCGGCCTGATCACAGGCCCTGTCAACGAGGACAGACTGTGGCGCGTGGCCACGCCCCACAGTGTGGGGGCGGCCTGGCTGGGTGCACGCCGAGTGACGGCAGCCGCGGTCGCGGCGCGCGCCGCGATCGGGCCCCCCCGCCGCGCGGCGGCGCGGGCCAGCAGGGCGGCCAGCATGGTGGGATGGAGTGAGAGTGTGTGTGGGGAAGGGAGGAGAGGGAGGAGGGCAGCGCGTTTCCCTCTCCGGCACGCAGATTGGAGCGGGGAGTGACGGGCGAGCGTCGTGTTTTTTCAATCACAAACCTCCCCGCCGTCCACCCCTGTTTGCCCCACCGCCATACACCCTCCAGCGCAGATGAAACAAAACGATGTCTTTGGTCGGTAGCTTTTTGTGAATCACACAATGAAATGGAAAGGAAAAAGAAAACTGGCTCGTCTCTCCCCCACAAACAGGGCGTTTCTCTCTCTTCCCTCCTCTCCCCACACAGCGCGCGCGCACGATGAAACGAAAGAAAAAACTGACGCACACACACCACTCACACATCATCACAAAAAGTAGTCGGGCGTGCGCCTGGCCGCGTCCGGCTCCCCCCGCCGCGGCGCGGGCTCAAACTGCAGAAACGCGGTGTCCAGCCCTTCCCCCACCTCCATCACCGCCGCCAGGTTGCCGCACCGGTAGCAGTAGTTGGGGGCGGAGAACACGGTGACGACGGCCTGGTCGTGGCACCAGTTGTGGCCCTCCATGACGAGCTGGTGCGCGCGCGCGATCAGGGACAGGCCGTTTGCGTGCGAAAACTGTTCGCTCACGTCGGCGCCAAACGTGTACCCTGCCCCACGGGGCGAGATGCCCCACCCGCACCTGTCGTCGGGGTCGGACCACAGCAGGTCGCACATGGGGCCCTCGTGCGGCACCTCCTGCACGCGGTCGACCGCGCGGACGTGGTCCAGGGTGTCCAGGGTGGGGGACAGCCCGCCGTGCAGGCAGAAGACGCGCCCCTCCACGGTGGCGGTGAGGGGGAGGTAGTCGAAGAGGTCGGTGAAGTACTTCCACACGTTGGCGTTGCCGTATCTGTGTGGGTGTGGAGGGGAGGGGGGAGGGTGGGGGGGGGTGGATCGAAAAACGGTGGGGCACTCACCCACCACAAAAGCACTGCCTTGTCTCCCCTGCCAACCATCCCAACCACCATCACTCACTTGCGCAAGCATTCATCGTAGAATCCGTACACCTGCGTGATCTGGCGGCTCTCGTGGTTGCCTCGCAGAATGGTCACCCGGTCGCGGTGCCTCACTTTCAGCGCCACCAGCAGCGTCACCGTCTCCACCGAGTGGTACCCGCGGTCCACATAGTCCCCCATGAACAGGTAGTTGGTGTCTGGGGCGGCGCCCCCGATGCGGAAGAGTTCGAGCAAGTCTTGAAACTGGCCGTGGATGTCGCCGCACACGGTCACCGGGCAGCGGACGGGGGTGACGTTGGGCTCGGAGGCCAGGACTTCGCGCGCGGCGTCGCACAGGGCCTGTGTGATGGTGTGCGTGTGTGTGGGGTGGAGGCCGTGTGGGCGATAGGCGAGGCGCACGCGAGAACACCCCCCAATCCGCGCGCGCTCAATCCCGGGGCCGTCGGAGCGGCGGAGGCCCCTGTGTGTGGGCGCGCGGTCGCCGCCCCTCCCTCCCTCACACACGCCAGGGACGGGGCAAGCGTGGACCATGGTCCCCGCGTGCGGCGTCCCCAGAGCGTCCAAGGCCACGCACAGGGGCCTCCACACGCGCGCCCACACACTCGAAAAACACACACAAGCCCCTCTCCCCGCCCCCCCCCCCCCCGCCCCTCTCACCTTGACCTCGCCCTCGGGCAACGGCGAGCACCGCATCAGGCGTTCGATCTGGGCGTCCAGCGTGGCGCACGACGCCGCGTCGGGCAGGGGGGGCGCCGACATGGTGTGTGGGGGCGCGTGTGCGGAGGGGGGAGGGCGACGCGAGCGCTCTCCTCTCGCTCTCTGCCCCTGCGACGTGTGCGAAAAAAAAAAGGGGGGGGGGGGGGGGCGAGACCACCTCCCTGTGTTCCGCGGCGAGAGGGCGGCGGCACCTCGAGAGAGTGTGGCCCGCTGAAACACGCGGGCGGAACGGCGTGAGAGGGGCCGCCCTTTTTGCTCGTCGATTTGTGAGGGGGTCGCTCACTGCTCCGAGCGTTTTTTTTCTCGCCGATTTTTTTTTTCTTGTCTCTGCCTTTGGCGCGCGCGTCTCGCGCCCTGTTTGACCGTCATGGGGGACAGGTGAGTGCCACGCAGTGATGACTGTGTGCCATGCGTGCCACACGCGCACCACGGAGGCAGAGACCACCGCCCCGACGCAAGCCGACGGCTCACACCACCACCCTCCCAGCCGCCGCCGTCCCTCCACGACAGCCCCACCCACCGCCACCCGCTTCGACACCAGCCCGGGACTGGAGGTGGTGCCGTCGTTTGAGGCGATGGGCCTCTCCGACGACATTCTGCGCGGCGTGTACGCGGCCGGCTTTGAAGCGCCCTCCGCCATCCAAGCCCGCGCAGTCGCCCCCATCCTGGCGGGGCGGGACGTGGTGGCCCAAGCTCAATCCGGCACCGGCAAAACGTCCATGCTGGCGTTGACGGCGGTGGCGCGTGCTGACGTGAGCACTCGTTCAACCCAAGTCCTCATCCTGTCCCCCACCCGCGAGCTGGCGGCCCAGACGGAACGCTTGGCTGCCGCTCTGGGCGAGCACGCCTCCGTGCGCACGTGGTGCGCGGTGGGCGGCGCCTCCGTCGGGCGCGACGCACGGGAACTCGAGGCCGGAAAACATGTCGTCTCCGGCACCCCGGGCCGCGTCTACGACATGATCGCCCGCCGCTCCTTGTCCGTCAAGGCCGTCAAAACCCTCATCCTGGATGAAGCGGACGAGTTGCTGGACGCGGGGTTCAAAGAACAGATTTACGACATCTTTCGGCACCTCCCTCCCTCCGTCCAAGTGGTGCTAGTCTCCGCCACTCTCCCCCCCGCCGTGTCCACCCTGGCAGACAAGCTGCTCACGTCCCCCGTCCGCATCCTGGTGCGGCGGGATGAGCTGACGCTGGAAGGGATCAGGCAGTATTACGTGTCAGTCGACAAGGAGGAGTGGAAGTTTGACACGCTGTGTGACCTGTATGATTCCCTCACCATCACCCAAGCCGTCATCTTTGTCAACTCGCGCAAGAAAGTGGACTGGTTGGCGGCCCAGCTGCGGAGTTCGAACTTCACGGTCGCTGCCATGCACGGCGACATGCCGCAGCGCGAGCGCGACGGGGTCACGTCCTCCTTCCGCTCCGGCGCCGCCCGCGTCCTCGTCACCACCGACGTGTGGGCGCGCGGCCTGGACGTCGCTCAAGTGTCCCTCGTCGTCAACTACGACCTGCCGCCGCGGCGGGAGGCGTACCTGCACCGGATCGGGCGGAGCGGCAGGTTTGGGCGCAAGGGTGTTGCCATCTCTTTTGTCATCGATGCAGAGGGAGGCGCCCTGGCCGAGTTGGAAAGGTTCTACGGGACGCGCATCGATGAACTGCCCCAGAATGTGGCCGAGCTGCTGTGAGTGGAGAGAGGAGGGTTGAAATGTTTTTGTGTTTTTGTGTGCTGTTATGATTTTTGTTTGCTCTTGTTTCTCTCGCCGCGAGGGAGACACACACCACGCACTCCATGTCGGGTAAAATCTTGTGTTTGAGTCTTTTTTTTTTGCAGCGGGTTTGTGAGGGGGGGAAAAAGACTGCGGCGACCAAGGAAAAGAAAAAAGCTGGGGAGCATAGAAACACACACACCACCTCCCTCGGCGAACACACACACTCTCTCTCACACACTCCCAATCCTCAGTCGACGGGCGTCTCGTCCGCGTCGCCCACCAGCTCCGGGATGTCGTCGTCGTCGTCGGCGCCCGCGAGCGCGCCGCCGCCGCCGGATGCGGCCCCCAGCTGCGCCGCCAGCGCCTGCAGCGCGTCGGGCGGCATCTGGCGCATGATGGAGGGCAGCATCTCCTCCATGGACCGCGTCTGGGCGGGGCCGGACACGACAAACGTGTTGGCGCCGATCGAGGCTTGGACCTTGGGCGCGGGGAAGTGGACGACGCCGTCGGGGGCAAAGATGTTGACCTCCTCGATGCCGGGGATGGTGGTCACCCCCAGCCGCTTGAGCGTGGACTGCAGGCGCTTGTCGTCGCCGCCCGCGGCCTTGTGCACGGCTTTGTGCTTGCTGTGTGGGTGGGTGGGGGGTGGGGGGTAGGGGTGGTGAGGCGAGTGTTGGGTGGCGTGTCTCTCTCTCCCCCCGCCCGCACACTGGTCAACACTGCTGCTGCGCCGAGCCCACGGGGACGCTGGGCGCTTGGCGCACCCACAGCACACAACAATCCACTCACCGGCGCATCGTGCCCTTGCCGCCCGTGCGGACCGACCCTGCCATCTTCTGCAGCCGCTCGACGTTCATGGCTAAGAGGTGTGGTTTCTGTGAGGTGTGGGTGGTGAGGGCGGGGGTCAGCTCAGGTGGGAGAGGCGGCGCGCGGGGCGCCCATCCCCCACTTTGGATCCGCTCTGTTGTTTTCGGCCGCCGCTAGCCGTCGAGCCGCGACCCAGCGCCCTCCCCACGCGCACACGCGCCGGCCTCGCTCCGTGCCCGCTGGGCGAGGGACAGCGCCTTCCATCCAGCGCGGGCGCCGCAGCGGGCAACACGCCGCGTGGGTGGGCGCAGGGGGGGGCGCGCGGCGAGCTGGCTTGTTTTTCGCGAGTGGGGGGTGGTGCGCGCGCGGCAGCGCCGCCTCGCGTGCGCTCCCACGCGGCCTGTGTGCCTGCGTGGGCGTGCACGCAGTGTGCGCCGCGCCACCCGGGCCAAGACCAGGCACGCACCTTGTGGGGGAGGGGCGCCGGAGAGAAAAGAAACGAGTTTTGGTCGACCCCATCCGCGTCGTCATTCTCTCTTCGTTTTCCACTAGTCTATCCTGTGAACGCGGGCGTGTGCCGCCCCAAAACAACAACACGGCACCAATGCCACCTCCCTGAAACCCTGGGTCATCCCCCCCCCCCCCCCCCCCATGCGGCGCGCCACCGCGCCGAGGCGAAGCGGCCGACCCCGCCACCGCCGCGCCGCGGCCACCGCGGACGCCACCCCCCCCACCCCGCCCCAGCTGGCGACACCACCACAGAGGCCACCCGCCACACCAGTCGACCTGCCGTCCCTGGTCAGCGTGGCGCGCGCCGCGGTGGCGCGCGAGCGTGACGCGGCGGCGCCGCCCCCGCTCGCCCGCCCGCCCGGCACCGCGTGGCGGGCCTCCGCGCGTGGCGGCGGGGACGCCAAGTTCCACATCGCGGTCAACAGAGCGTTGGTGCGGGCGGCGGCGGCGGTGGGAGGCGGTGGTGAGTGCGCGGCGTCGTCGACGTCATCGCCGCCGCCCACCGCCTCCGATGCCGACGCGTTTGCGGGGCACGCGCTCGACTTGCTGACCGCGGGGCCACCGCCCAAAGGGCGGCCCGGGGACGGGAGTGACGCCGCAACGGTCGCGCTGCCAGCGGCGCCGCCCCGCCCCGCCCGCCACGCGTCGCCGTCTTTAGCACCCCCACCCCGCCCCTCCCGCCCGCTGGCTGCATCCCCCGTCAACGTGGGCACCGCCCTGCACAGACTGGGCGTCGTGTGGCGGGCCACGGGGGCGGCCACCCCCCCGCGGCGAGGGTCGGCGGCAGCGCGGTTGCTGGATGCTGCTGCCACCGCCGGCGGCGTCGCCCGCCTGCACCGGTGGCCCCCCCGCTCCATCGCTAACGCGGCGTGGGGGGTGGCATCCACGCTGAGGCCGCCCCGCTTCCTGGCGGCGGGTGGCGGGGACCGTGTGCCCCGTCCCGCGGGCGACAGCGAAAGCGACGGCGACGAGCCGCCCGCGCTGCGCGCGCCGCTGCCACCGCCCGCGATTGCGTTGGTGGAGGCAGCGATGCACGCTCTCGGCGCCGCCCCTCCCTCCGCCTTCAAGCCTCAAGAAGTGGCCACCGTGGCGTGGGCGGCGGGCACGCTGTGCGTCGGCGACGCGGCCGCGTGGCGCTCGCTTGCGGCCGCGGCGGAAGCCTCCCTCGCCGCGTCCGGCGACGCCTACACCCCCCAAGGCGTGTCCATGGTGACGTGGGCGCTGGGGAGGGCGCGTTATCGCCACGTGGGCGCGCTGGACGCGGCTGGCGCGCACGCCGCGGCGCGCGTGGCCAGCTACTCCCCGCAAGCGCTCGCCAATCTCACCTGGGCCCTGGCCGTGCTGCGGCATCCCCCTCCACCGGGTCTGCTGCACGATGCAGTCGGCGTCATTGTGGATGGATGCTGGGGGGTGGAGTCAGTGGGTGGTGGTGGAAAAGCCTGCCCCCCACTCTCCTCGTTCGACGTGCGCGCCACGACACAGGCAGTCGGCAACTTTTGTTGGGCGGCCGCCGCGCTGGGGGGGCTGGACGCGCCCTCGTTGACCGCGCTGGTGATGCCGCTGGCCCCCCACCTGGCCACGCCGACCGCGCCGCGGGAAGCTCTGCACCAGGTGTGGCAGGCGGCGCGGCTGGTGGAGACGGCGGATAGTGGGAGCGGAGACACCTCCTGTTCCTCTCTCCCTGCCCTGCCCCCACCCCTCGCGGCCGCTGCCTCCGCCGCCCGCCGCGCCGCCGCCCGCCCGGCGGCAGCCGCCGCCACGGGGCTGGCCAACGCCGTGTTTCGCGCGTTCGCGGCATCCCCCCGCACCCACACCGCCGACGCGGAGGCCACCATCGCGGCCGGCCACCACCGCGTGGATGCCGCCCTGGTCACGCACGCGGGCGCCCGCGTGGCAGTCGAAGCCGACGGCCCCCCCCACTACCTGACGTCGCACCCGCGCTTTGCAGACGGCGCGACCGCCGTGCGTGACGCCCTCCTGCGCCGGGACGGGTGGGCCGTGGTGGCGGTGCCATACTGGGAGTGGGACGAGATGGGGGGGGACGCGGTCGCGGAGGCGGCGTACGTGGAGAGGAGGCTGGCGGCGGTGGACAGAGACGTTAGGGGCGCTGAGGACGCGCTGAGGACGCGTTGGAGTCGTTGGCGGGGCGGGGCCGGGTTGGCGACGCCGAGCGAGGAAGTCAGAGAGAGGGGAAACAAGTGGGGGTGATGTGTTGTAGAGCCCCCGCGCACACGCCTCTTGAAACCACTCTCACGCGCGCCCCCTGATTTCACCCCGCCCTAACGCGGCGCTGACCGTGGGCGCCACCCTGGCCAACGCGGGCTCCTCCCGCGACGACGCGGCCGCCTACCTGCGCGCCCTGGACCTGGGGCTCAGCCCGCACGCACGCGTGTGGGCTGACGTGGCCGTCGGGCACGCGGGGTTGGGAGACTGTGGACTGTGGACCGCGCGCCGCGCGCTGCGCGCGGTGACCCTTACACCTGACCGCTGCTCTGGCGTGGGTGCACGTGCGCCTGGAGATGGCGAGAGAGGGTCTGTGTGGTTTGCTGGAGGTGGCGGACGAGCAGGGCACGGCCACGTCGAGGGCGGCGCTGGGGAGACGGTTTTTGTTTTTGTGTGTCAAAACACCTGTCGCCTGTTTTGCCGCTTTCCCCAAACTCTCCGCGCGCATGGATGCATGGCTTAGCTTTGTGCCTGTGTAGAGGATGCAGCAGCGTGCCAAGCCGTGACGCGGTCGCTGGCGGCGGCGGCAGCAGCGGATGCAAGCATCATCGACAAACAAACGTTTTAACAAACACCACAAAAGAAAACTACTCCCTCCATTCTACTCTTTGCGCCCCTTTTTGAACGTCGACACCAGGTCAGCCTGCGAATCGGCCGGCACCTGCGCGTGCCGCGCGTACACCATGGAAAACTCCCCTTTCCCCTGCGTCATCGACCGCAGCGCGGTCGAGTAGCCAAACATGGCGGACAGAGGCACGGACGCGCCCAGCACGACGTCGTCGCCGTCGCCGTCGGAGGAGGAGACGACGCCCTTGCGCCTGTTCAAATCCCCCACGACCGCGCCCTGAAACTCGGCCGGCACCCGCACCTCCACCGCCATCACGGGCTCCAGCACGACGGGGCCCGCCGCCGCGTACGCGTCCCGGAACGCGTGGGCGGCGGCGATTTTAAACGCCAACTCGGACGAGTCGACCGCGTGCGCGCCGCCGTCTGTGAGAGCGAACTTGACGCCGTCCACCGGGTGCCCCGTCAACGGGCCCGACGCGGCCGCCTCCATGAACCCTTTTTCCACGGCGTGCAGGAAGGAGGGGGGGATGGCGTTGCCGACGGTCTCCCGGACAAAGGCCGCGCCGCCCGAGCCGGGCGCGCCCGGGTCGCCGCCGTGCGTCGGCTCTATGTAGCCGACCACCCTCGCGTACTGGCCCGCCCCTCCACTCTGCTTCTTGTGCAGGTGGTCAAAGTCGGCGCGCTTGGTGACTGCCTCCCGATAGTTGACGCGGGGGCGGCCGACGTCGACGGACACGCCGTACTCGCGCTTCAACCGCTCGACGTAGATCTCGAGGTGCAGCTCCCCCATGCCCGACACCAGGGTCTGGCCCGTCCCCCCGTCCGACGACACCCGGAACGTGGGGTCCTCCCTCTGGAAGCGGGCCAACGCTTTGGAGAGGGCGGCCGAGGCCTCGCGCGAGGTCGGCGCGATGGCGAGCGACATGACGGGGTCGGGCACGCGCATGCTCTCCAGCGCCACCCGAACCGTCCCATCAGTGAACGTGTCCCCCGACGCGCACTCCACGCCAAACAGGGCCACAATGTCGCCCGCGGTGGCGGCGGGGATGTCCACCATGTCGGCGGCGTGCATGCGCACGACGCGCGCGGCCTTGACGCGCCGCCCGGTCGCGACGTTGGTGATCGCGTCCCCCTTCCTCAGCGTGCCCGAGTAGATGCGCAGGTAGGTGAGCTGGCCGAAGCGCCCCTCCTCCAGCTTGAAGGCGAGGGCGACCAGGGGGGCGGCCGGGTCGTTGGGCACGGGGACGGTGGGGGGCGGCGCGCCGGGGGGGGGAGGCTCCCCCGCCGCCTCCACCGCCGCCACATCGATGGCGTGGTTCACGACGTCACCCGGGGCGGGCAGGTAGGCCACCACACCGTCCAACAGGTGTTGGACGCCTCGATTTTTGTAGGCGGAGCCCATGAAGACGGGCACGAAGGACAGGTTGATCGTCGCGCGCCGGATCGCGGCGGCCAGGGTTGCCACGTCGACCTCCTCTGCCCCGCCCGCCGCCAGGTACGCTTCCGCCAGCCCATCGTCCGCGTCTGCCACGGCCTCGATGAGTGTGACGCGGGCGGCGGCGGCGGCGTCGGTGAGGTGGGCGGGGATCGGGCCCTCGACGACAGTCTCGCCACGGGGGCCTTCAAAAGACAGAGCGACGCTGCGCACCAAATCCACCACACCCGCATGGTCTGCCTCCAGCCCAACCGGCAGCGCCACGGGGGCCGCATTCAGCTTGAGCTTGGCCCGCAGGGCGGCGACGACGCGGGCCGGGTCGGCGCCCGGGCGGTCCAGTTTGTTGATGAAGGCGAGGCGAGGAACGCGGTACCTCCGCATTTGACGGTCCACCGTCACGCTCTGGCTCTGCACGCCTCCGACTCCACACAGGACCAGCACCGCGCCATCCAGGACGCGCAGGGCGCGTTCGACTTCGATGGTGAAGTCGACGTGGCCAGGGGTGTCGATGATGTTGACATCTGAATCCTTCCACCTGCAAAAAGTCGCAGCCGACTGAATGGTGATGCCTTTTTCACGTTCCAAATCCATGGAGTCCATCTTGGCGCCCACGCCGTCCTTGCCGCGCACCTCGTGGATGGCGCCGATGCGGCCGGTGTAGAAGAGGACGCGTTCGGTCAGGGTGGTTTTGCCCGAGTCGATGTGGGCCGAGATGCCGATGTTGCGGGTGGAGGACGCGTGGGTGGAGGAGGGAGATGAGGGGGCGGCGTCGGGGGCGGGCAGGGAGGAGAGGGAGCTGTGGGTTGGGGAGGTTGAGAGCGTGAGTGCGGCCAGCGGTCGATCGGGGCAGCGGGGGGTGCGGCCGTCCGCGCTCCCACCCCTCTCCCTCCCTCCTCTCTCACTTGTCTTGTGCCCACAAACTGCACCCACGCACCGTGCCCACGCCGGCGCCGGCGCCACGCGGCAGGAGGAGGCGGACGACGCCCAGCCGTCGGCGACCGCGCGCGCCGCAATTGCGGCGGCACGCCGCATTGTGGGGTGGGCGCTCCGCGTGTCTGGTGAAGAAGGAGTGTGTATGTGTGTGTGTGTGTGTGGATGCTCACGCACGCGTCGCGCGTGGTGGGCGCCCGCGGGAGAAAGAAAACGCGCGTCGCGTTTTTGTGGTTTGTTCTTCCGTTTTTTCGTGCGCGCTCTCTCTCTTTCTCGACGCTCAAAGGTGTTGACACAACCCTCCGCCTCGACAAAACAAGCTGTTGAACCGGTGTGCAGTGACCCAAAGAACCAGCAAAAAAAACCCCGCACCCCACCTTCTTCCTTCTCTCCTCCTCGTCGGAGCGCGTGGCGACGCCCGGGCGCGGCAGCCCCTGCACGGCAAGCAGCTCCTCTTTGGTCCCCACGCGCACCCGCCGCCAGCCGCTGTCCCGCTCTTCCTTGTGCTCTGGGCCGCCCACGGAGACGCCGTCGGTGTCGTCAGGGGACGCCTGACGCCTGTCCCCTGACGACACCGACGGCTGCGACTCTGGCGCGGCGTCGACCGCCGGCGCGTCCGCCGCCGTGGCCGCCCGCCGGCGCTCGGCTGCCGCTTCGACTGCGGCGTCGGCCTTGGCCTCCACCGCGCGCGTGACGACGGCGACGCACCCCGCGCGGCCGCCTCGCTGGCGGCGGCGGCCAACGCGTTGAGGTCGTGGTGGTCGTGGATGGTGATGCAGACACGCCCCCCACGTCGGACGACCAGGGCCTCCATGGCGTCGAGGTTGAGGGCGTGGGCGTCGATGGCGCCCAGGTCGGCAGAGATCATGGCGTTGATCTCATCAGCGGTCAGCTGCAGAGGCGGCGGCGGGGTGGGCGGGCGGCGCGGCATCGTGGGAAGCGGGTGGGGGGCGGTGGGGGCGGGTGGAGGGTCGGCAAACCCAGAAAACGCGGGTGTGAGGCGGAGAAACAGTTTTTTTTTTGTTTTCCCTCTACCCGCACACATCATCTACAGCGATCACTGCCTTCACTTCACGCCTTTTCAGGATCCTCAGGCGCCTCTCCCCCCTCCGCTTTGCCCTCCTCCTCCTCCCCTGCCACCCCCCTCTCCGCCCGCTCCATCGCTCGCCGCGCCGACCCACTCACCCGCACACAGTTGCCCTCCAGCGCCGCCGCCAGCTGCGCCGCCGCCCCCCCATCCCCTGCCTTGCCCACTGCGTACGCGACCGCGGCCGCCAGGGAGGGGGTGGGAGCGATGCCAGCCGCCACCGCGGACCGCAGCACAGCGCTCGCGCCGTCCGCGTCACCCGCCGACGCCAGCGCCCTGGCCACGCGGGCGTACGAGCCCGCCCCCAGGCTCGACAGGCCTAGCTCGCGCGACCGGGCCAGGGCGGCCGCTGCGCCGGGTGCGCCACCAGCAGTCTTAGCGGCCGCGACGACGGCCGCCGCGGCAGCGGCCGGCAGCACGCCGGCCTGCCCCCTCGCCACGGCGGCCGCCCGCCAGGCGGACACGGTGTCCAGAATGGAGGCCACGTCGTCGCCTTCGGTAGCACGGGAGAGAATGGGGGTCAGCGCAGCGGGGCGGTGTGCCCCGAGCGCCGTCAACCGCCGCCTCAGCACGGCGGCCGCCGCTTTGGCGCTGGCGTCCGGGGGCAGCCTGTCGTCCCAGTCGGGAGCCGCCCAGTCGGGGGTGGCGGCCGGCGCGGCCGCGGCAGTGCGGGGGGCGAAGGGCGCGGCGTGGGCCGCGAATTGGGCGCCCGATCTGTGGCGGCGCAGCGCGGACCGCAGCAGTGACGCGGTGAACATGAAAGCAGAGTTGTGGTGTCTGATGTGCGTGTGTTGACAGAGCGGAAAACGCAGACTAAAAGCAAGGAATGCGGGATGTGAAAGCAAAAAACAAGCGACGACTCTATCACCTCTCTCCACGCACCACGCGCCCAGCGAGCGCGAGCACCGCCCCTGCCCCCGCCGCGCATAGGGCTTCATTGTAGGCGCGGCACGTGGACGTCTGCACACAGGCGGGACAGCCGCTAGGCTCGCCACAGCCACACCCCTCCACCAGCGCGGCGGCGGCGGCCAGCAGCTCCCCAAACCGCGCCCCCGCCGACCGCGCGACGCCCACACCCCCTCCCGGGTGCGCGTCATACAGCAGCAACCGCGACTCCACGCCCACACACTCGCACGCGACGACGGAAGGCGCGCACTGCAGGATGGCGGGGGCGACGGCGGCCAGGGCGTGGGCGGCGGCGTGGACGCAGGAGGCAGGGTCGAGCGGGTGGGGCGTCGACGCGGCGGCCGTCTTCAGGGCTTCCACCACCGCGCGGTGGGGCAGGGGCACGTGGGCCGCCACCGTCTCGAACGCGACGTCGGGCAGAAAGAGAGGCACCCTGTCAAAGGGGACGCCCGAGGACCGCCACACGCGTTCAAACGAGTAGAAGCGGGTGGTGACGACAGCAGGCCCGACGGCAGCCGGTGGAGACGGGTTGTCGCCACCCCCACCATCCCCACTCCCGCCACCACCATCCCCCAGCGCCACGCCCGCCCCGACGAGAGTCACCGCGGTGGCGTCCACGGGGCGCGTGAAGTAATTCACTGCTTTGCGGACAACAATGGCGGTGCGGGTGGTGACGTTCAATGACCGCACGATGTGGGTGCGGCCGTGCAGCAGGTGGACGGCGCCATCGTACAGCGAGAAGAAGGCTTTGCCGGCTTCGACTTCTTCGAGGGGGGTGCCGGCCTCGTCCTGCACGACAAACTTGTCTGCGTCGATGGAGCGCAGGCCAAACGTCGACGCGGGGGCGGAGGCCGCGCCACAGTAGTGCAGGGGGAAGGGAGTGCCGCCCACCCCTCCCACCGCGTGCGGGTGCACCGCCAGCACGCCCGCCGCCACCAGGTCGGACGCGACGGCGGGCAGGGTGGGGCCAAAATAGGATGAATCGACGTCCAGCCGCAACGGCGCCTCTGCCGCCGCCGCTGCCACATGCAACGCCAGCAGCCCCGGCGCACCCGGGTCGCACCGCACAGCTTCCGGCGCGCGTGCCACCAGGGCGGCCGGGCGGCGCACGTAGAACTGGTCCAGGGGCGACTCGTGGGCAATCAGAATGTGGAGGGAGGGGGAGCCGCGCCGCCCCGCGCGCCCGACTTGTTGCCAGAGAGAGCTCGCGGTGGGAGGAATCCCAACGTGCAGAGTGGCATCGAGGTCGCCCACATCCACACCCAGTTCCAGGGCGTTGGTGGTGGCGACGCCCAGGAGGGAGCCACCGAAGAGACCCGCCTCGATCGCGCGCCGGTCTGCGGCTGCATAGCCTCCGCGGTAGCAAGCAACAGATGCAGCCAGCGCGCGGCGCGCGGTGGCGTCGTCGCCGTCATCGTCTTCATCGCCATCACCGTCGCCTGTGCCGCGGTTGGACAGGACGGCTTTCGCGTGGGCGGCCACAAGTTCAGCCACCTTGCGCGTGCCACAAAACGCGAGCGTGCGCGCGCGCTGCGCGCGCACACACGCGGCTAAAAGCAGCCCCGCCTCCACAATGGGGGACGCGCGGTGGGGGCGGTCGTCGGTGGTGGGGCCGCCCGGCCACAGCTCCCGCCGCGAGGGAGGCGCATCGCGGGGCAGGGACGCCGCCGCGGCCGCGGCCGCGGCCAGGCGGCAGCGCTGCGGCGCGGTCGCGTCGGCGGGGGGGGGGGGCGCCGCCCGCGCGCCCACCGAAGACAGATGAACCGTCCGCAGGGGCGCCCACGCGCAGCAAGTCCCGGTCGCGGCTCGCGGTGGCGGCTGCAGCGGCGTGGGCAGAAGCGACCGCGCCATCGCCGTCGGGGGGGCGCCTGCGTGTGGCCGTGGCGGGGCCACCGCCACCACCACCACGCCGCTCGACCAGGGGCGGGTTCCAGATGACAAACGTCTTTGCACCCGCGGGCGACCCATCAGCATAGATCACACGAATCGGGTCCAGCCCCAGCAGTGCGCCAGCATGGTCTGCCGCGTTGGCCACCGTCGCCGAGCACGCCAGAAACAGGGGTGGCGGCCGTGGCACAGCCCGCGTCTCGTCGGCCGCGCGCAGGCCGTCGACCGCGCGCCGCAGGCGGCGCAGCACGAGCGCGGTGTGGCCGCCCAGGGCGCCACCGTACGCGTGGGCTTCATCCACCGCCACGACGGCCAGCTCCGTCAGAAAAGGGGCAAACGCGCGGGAGGCGGCGGGGAGGACGGTGCGGTGCAGCATGTCCGGGTTGGACAGGAGGACTCGGGCGCGGGCGACGACGCCGGCGCGGTCGGGGGGCGCGGTGTCGCCGTCGAACACCGCCACCGACGCCGCCCCCGCCCCCGCCCCCAGGGCCGCATCCACCGCGGTCTGCAACCGGGGCAGCTGGTCCTGGGCCAGGGCTTTGGTGGGGAACAGGATGAGGGCGGTGGCGGCGGGGTCGGACGCCAGGGCGGCAACGATCGGCAGCACAAAGCACAGCGACTTGCCGCTGGCTGTGGGCGTGGTGACGATGAAAGGGGTCGACGTCGCCGCCGCCTCCAGAGCAGCGATTTGGTGGTCGTACAGCAGGGGCGGGTCCACCCCAACCAGCGCGGCCGCCGCGCGCGCGACGGCGGGGGGCAGGCCGCGCGCCGCGCTCGCGCGCGCGGGTTGAGGGGGGAGCGTCGTCGTCGCCACGATCTGGCTCTGGTACCAGCGGCGCCGGCAGAACGAGTCCAGCAATGCGTCGGGGGTCGGAGGCGGCAGGCGCACGGCGGGCGGTGCGACGGTGGCGGCCGTGAGCGCCGCCGCGACGGCCGCTGTAAATGCCGAGAGCGGGGCGCCACGCACGCGGCGCCACCTGTAGGGTTGGTCGGTGTCGCTGGCGTCGCCGTCCTTGTCTTGGTCTTCTTCACCATCATCATCTGGCGGTGGCACCCACACCTCGCCCTCCACCACCGCGGCCGCCGCCTCCGCGTTGTCCGCGGCGGACGCGAGCGCAGAGCGCAGCGTCGCGGCGCGCGTTTCACCGCGCGGCCGGGCGCCCGCGCTCCCCCGGTCGTCGTCCCGGGTGCGGGGCCGGTCAAACGTGACGACAGCAGCATCGCCCGCGTCCCGGCCACGCACGGTGACAAGGTCGGGCGCGAGGGCCGCCCCCGCCACCGCGTCGGCCAGTGTCGCGGCCGCCGACGGCGCGCCCGCCGCGCCGGCCAACGCCAGCGCCAGCAGGCGCCACGTGGGGGAGACGTGGCGGCGGGTCAGGTAGTCGTGCGCCGCCATGAGGCCCAGGAGGCGGGTCTCCAGGGCGGCGAGTGCGGACGGGAGGGGGGGGCCGGTGAGCGCTCGCGGGCGGCGCGCGCGCACGCGCGCCGCGATGACTGCGGCGGGTGGCGGGGGCGGGTCGGTGGAGATAGTGGGGGCGTCGTCGTCGCCCGGGCGGATGAAGCCGCCCGCGGCGGCGGCGTCAAACGCGGGTGGTGGCGGCGGCGGCTGCGGAGGGGGGGGGGACACACGGCCGCGCCGCTTCACAAACCCACCCTCCTCCTCCTCCCCCCCTGCGTCCGCTGCCGACAGCACGGGTGGCGGCACCACCAGTGTCGCGCCCGGCCGGGACGCATACCCCGGCAACAGGGTGTGCGTCAAGTTGCTGGGCGGCGGCGAACGTGGCGGCGTGCGCGGCGGGGGGCGCGCGGGGGGCGCCGCCGCCGCCGCTTCGCGGGACCGTTTCTTGCTGCCTCCCTGGCGGTGCGCCTGCTGCATGTAGACAACAAAGTCGGAGGGCGAGGGCAGCGTGTCGGCCAGCAGCGCGTCGTCGCGCAGAGCGGCGCCCTGAAGAGGGAGAGAGAGGAAGAAAAAAGGTTGGTCGGAGTTTTATGCATCCATTCTTCCCCTCTCTCTGACCCAAACCATCGCCACTCCTCCCTCCTCACCCGCACAAACAGGGCCAGCTTGCGCGGCTTGACGCCGAGGCGGGTGGCCAGGACGGCGCGCAGTGCGCCACCCGTGGCGCCCGCCGGCAGGGGCAGGGTCGCCGCGTCGCCTGTGAGGGAGCGCACGGGGACGTTCATAGTAGGTGATGCCGAGAGGCCGACAGGCCGAGAGGGAAAACGGTCGATTTGTGGTTTCAATTGCTTGTTTTTCGTCACTGTTTGTTTCCACCCATTACCAAACAAACCAACGATGGGGTCACCGCGGCCGCGGTCGCGGTCGCGCTCCCCACGCCCAGGGCGCACGCTCGACCGGCGGGCGGACGCGCCCCCGCGCTCGCCGTCGAAGTCCTACTCGCCGCTGCCGCGCCCGGTGGGGGGGGTGCCGCCACCGGGAGCGTGTCAGGGTGAGTTGGCTGTGTGTGTGTGTGTGTGCGTGCTGCTGGCAGTTGTGCGCGGTGCAAGCGAGTGCAGGTGCAAAATCAGCGAGTGCAAAATCATTCAACCTCACGGCGCGCGCACGCTCCTTCTCCCTCCCCCCCACACACAGCAGCCCCCACCCCACCACGCCCCAACCCTGCCGCCCAACAAGCCGTCGCCGCCGCCGCGTGGGCAGCCTCGGCGGCCGCGGCGTCCATGCCTCCTCCCCTGCCCCCTGGGTTCGAACACGACCCCCGCTCCGGCCTCGCGTGCTGCGGCGGCCTGTGGTTCGACCCGGCGTCCTCCCTGTTTTGTTGTGACGCCACGCGGGCATGGATGCTGCCTGATGATGGGAGTGGTGCAGCGCGTGCAGCGCCCGCGCCGCCACCCGCCGCCGAGCGGCTGGAGGTGGCGTGGCCGCGTGCGTCAGTCGCTGCTTCCACCGCTCCCGCGCCTCGCCAAGGCGCCGTCATTGGGGCGCCCGCCGCCGTGGATGCGGCTGCCTTGGCGGCGCGGCGAGCGGCGAGTGCGGCGGGGAGTGGTGGAGGCAGCGCCACCGGCCGCGCACGGCGACAGGGCCCCACCTCCGCCCTGCCCCACACAAATGGCGGCAAAGCACGAGGCGCCGGTCGTGGCGGTGGAGGCGGCGACCGCGCCGGCATCGGGGTCAAGCGGTTGACGCCGGCTGCTGCGGCGGCGGCGGTGCCCGCAGCGGCGCCACACCAACAGCAGCCACCATCCGGCCTGCCGGGGCCGCCCCCCGTGCGCGGCGTCATCCGCAGTTCGGGCAAGTGGGGAGGGTTGCCGGCTGCGTTGGAGGCAAAGCGGGAACAAGGTGGGTGAAGTTTTCTGGTGCAACCATAACACTGCGCTTTTCGATATCGATTCTGGTGTTTTTGTGCTTTGCTTGTTCCAACCCATTTTCTTAACTCGTGAAACCCCTCAACCCATGTTTTTAGATGTAACACCAACCTCGTAACAAACAACTCCCCCTCTCACACCCGAGGATGCGGCAAGTACTGGGGCGGCGCCCCCCCCCCCCCCCCCCCCCTCTCTCCATGTCAAAAAATGCCCAACATTTTCACCAACTTGGTTTTCAGTTGCACAGTATTGAACGGCTTGACGATTGTGTTGCTGACACCCGCCGCTTTAGCCGCGGCCTCATTTTCAGTCCTGCTTTCAGCGGTCACCATGAGAAATGGCGTGCCTGCCAATTGAGAGTCGACTCGAACCTCCCGCAAAAGTTGCAGGCCTGTCATGGGCTCCATGTTCCACCCAGACACGACCAGGCCATAGCCGCCCGTCCTCAGCATTTGCAGTGCCGTGGAGCCATCAGTGGCTTCGTTCACGTTCCGAAAGCCCAACTGGTTCAGCTGGCTGCGCTCGATTCTGCGCAGCGCCGCGGAATCATCCACGAGCAAGACCTTGACATTCGCCGGTATCACGGCGGACGCGGTGCCGACGGCCAACATCATGACCGCCACGACGGCGACGGCTAAGGGGTGGTGGGTGGGGGGCGGCCGCCTTGAGTGAGCTCTCAAACAGGCGTGTCCCACGCCTGTGTCGCTCCCCCCCCCACACACACACACACATTTTTTTTTCTCCGACGCACCTCGCGCACACACGGGCATGCATGCAGCGTGCATGTTGAAACCTCAAGACGTTTCCTGTGGGAGAGGTGCGGGCGCGGGGGTGGGTGGGAAAAAGCGGCGCTCATATTTGGGGAGGCACGTCGAGGAAAGTTTGTGTGTGCCTTCCCCCTCCTTCCCCCCCCCTCCTTCCCCCCCTTGCGCCTGGCCTCCACACTCGTCGGCCCCAGAGCCTTTTGCCCAGACAGCACGGCCCAGGCCCAGGCCCACACGGGCCTCGCACCACCTAGCGCGCGGCCGCATGCGCCCGCGCGCACCGGGAAAAAAGGCGTGCGCTCGCGCAACCGTCGCCCCCCTCACCCTCTCCCGGGGGGGTGGCCCCAAAGCCGGCACCGCCCTCACCTGAAAGCAATGTGTGGCACCCCCTCGAGGAGGGGGGGAGTTCGAAAGAGAAGTGGCAGTTTTTTTGTTGTGTGTGGTGTGAGACCTCCACAGCTCACCCCCTTTCCTCCTTTTCCTAGCACCACCCCCGCCCCAAAGGGCCCCTGCCTCGGGCAGGAACAGAACGCCCCACTTTTGTCTCACTTTTGTCTCACCTCAACACCAAAAGCTGCCCACTCTCCTTCCCATTTTGTTTCACCCCCCTCTCCTCCTCCCTTTTTTAGCACCACCCCTAAGGGTGCCACACCCTCCTCTTCCAGGTGAGGGCGGTGCCGGCTTTGGGGGCCACACCGGGGGGGCGTCGGTTTCGCGAGCGGACGCTTTTTCCCGATGCGCGCGCGCGCACGCGCGCAGGCCGCATGCAGCCGCGCACGCGAGCTGGTGCGAGGCCCGTGTGTACCGCACTTGCGCCACCTGTCTACCAAATAGGCTGGGGCCCGACGTGTGTGGAGGGGAGGGAATGGAGGAAGGGGGAAGGCGGCAAAAAAAGCCCCCCCACCACCCTGCACGCGCGCCACTAAGGAAAAAAACGAGCGCTTCCCCAGACCCCCTCCCCCCACGCCCCACCCTTTCCCACAGGAGCGCCTTGATTTTGGCGACAATCTTTCGAACGAGTACACGCGTAAACTCGCTTGCACTGCTCATGGCGCGCTCTCGCGCCGTGATGGTGGCCCTGGCGGTGGCGGCGACGGCGGCAGCGGGCCAGGTGCGTTTGGAGGGGACTGTGTCCTCGTCTGCCCGCTCCCCTCACCCCCTGCCCCTGGCCAACACACCCGTGCTGGCCCCTCGCGCGGGCGCCAGTCGATTGTGCACGGTTTGTTGGCGGGACCGGGTGCGACCATCGATTCCCCCCCCCCGCCCCCCTTCCCCACCCCCCCAGGCCGCTGCCTTCAAAACCCCGGTCAACCTCACGTTCGCCAAGGCCACCACGCAGTCGGCCGCCGCCTTCCCGACCTCGCTCAACCTCGCGGCCGCCAATTCCGCCATGCAGACGGCTGCTGCCACCGCCAAAGCCGCCATCGCCGCCGAGATCGACCTCAAGCTGCGGTCGGCCACCGTGAACCCGGCCGCGCCCCGGTTCACGGGGCGCGTCACGTGCTACGTCGACGCCGTCGGCGACGTGACGGGCTTGCGCCTGGGCACCGCGCCCGCCCTGTGCTCCCCGGCGGGCATGCCCCACGCATTTGTTGTGGCGCCGGACGAGTACGTTGCGTCCCTCAAAGTGGCGGTCAACTTCAAGACGGGGCACGTCGGGGAGCTGGCCTTTGTCGTCAAACCGACGCCGGATTCCGCGGCCGCATCCGTCGGCGGCGGCGGCGGCGTGCGCGTCATCTCGTGCGGCACCCAGGGCGGCGTTGGCGTGCCGGTCATGCCGCCCCTGTCCGCGCTTGCGTCCGCCACCGCGACGTGCACACCGGCGGCCGCCGCCGGCGCCAACCCTCTGGCCGCGCTCAAGAGTGGGCGCCGCCGCCTGCACGCGGCCCCCACCACCGCCATCGACCCCGCATCCCTGGCCGTCGTCGTCACCACGCTGTCCGCCCCTCCGTTTGAGCCGCAGTGGATCCTGGCGGCGGCCGTCGAGTCGGGCAACATCTTTCGCTCCGTGGACGAAGGCGAGACGTGGGTGCCGCTCACCAACTACCCGCCGCCCCAAAACTCGTGGGTGTCCATCGCTGTCAGTGCGGACGGCACCAAGCTTGTGGCCGTGCAATCGACGGGCGCTGTGTGGCGGTCGACCACCAGCGGGTCCTCTTGGACAGTGCTGAGCGGGGGCGGCCTGCCGGCCAACGCGTTGTGGCAAACCGTGGCGGCAAGCGCAGACGGCGCCAGGATCTACGTCGCGGCACTGGGCGGCGCGATCTGGGCCTCGTCCGACTCGGGCTCTGCCTGGACCCAACTGTCCAACGGGGTGCCGACGAGTGCGAGCTGGTACGCGATCTCGTGCTCTGCGGCCGGCGACAAGGTCATGACCGCCCTGTACCCAGGCGACGTGTACATCAGCACCACCGCGGGCGCGGCGTGGACGCAAGTCCCCGCCGCCGCGGGGGTGCCGTCCCCGGGCGCGTGGTCGTCCGTCGTCATCAGCGGCGACGGCAGCACATGAGCGGCGGTCAACTATCAAGGTGAAGATGTGGCGCACGGGGGGGTTCGAGGGACCAAATAAAATGGGCGTCATCTTTTGGACCCCCCCACGTGATATCCCCTCACCACCACCACCACCACCACCACTCCCCCCTCTTCCTCCCCCCCCCCCAGGCGGCGCCCAGGGCGTCTACGTCAGCACCAACAATGGCGCGTCCTGGACGACGCCGTCGACCGGCCTGCCCAGCGTTGCCTCGTGGGAGTGGGTGGCGTCGACGTTTACCGGGGCCGGGCTCTTCCTCGCCGACTGCAGCGGCGGCTTGTGGCAGTACGGCGGTGGCGCCTGGTCCCAGTTCACCGACCCCACGCTGCCGTCGAACACCACGTGGCAAACAATCTCGTGCGACTACGCTGGAACCGTGCTCGCGGCGGTTGACTACGCTGGCGCGGCCTACGTCAGCAGTGACAGCGGCGCCAACTGGGTGCAAGCGGACGACGGCATCCCCACCGAAGGCCTCTGGTACCAGATCGCCGTCTCCGGCACCACGGGCGCCACCATCGCCGCAGTTGCGTACGGCGACGACATCTACGCTTCAGTGGACACTGGCTCCACGTGGTTGCAAGCCACCAACACCCCCAACCTGCCCTCAATTCCGTGGTCGGGTCTCGCGGCGTCGTACGACGGTTCGAGCTACGCGGCGTCCAGTGGCGATGGCGTCTTCCAGTCGACCAACGGGTCGCCATTCAAGGTGACGAGCGTCGACGCCATCACCGCCAACTTGCAAGCCGTCTCCATGTCGGCCGACGCCCAAACCATTCTGGCGGGCGGCGACTCCCTCTGGCTCAGCCTGGACGGTGGCGCGTCGTGGTCCCAACCTGGCGGCGGCTTGCCGCCGCCGTCGGCGGGTGAATCGTGGGACTCGACCGCGGTGAGCGAGGACGGCAGCCGCATGGCGGCCGTCGCGTACCAAGGCCCCCTCTTCACCAGCTCCGATTATGGCGCCACGTGGGCGCAGAGCACGGTCGGCATCCCCAACCCCGCCGGCTGGTCGGCGGTCGCGATGAGTTTCGACGGCATGCAAATCGTGGCCGCCGACTATGACGACGGCACAATCTATCGCTCCTCCAACGGCGGCGCGTCGTTCACCCTGCTGGGCGGCGGCCTGCCGTCCCCAGGCGGCCTGTTTGAGGTGGTCGACATGTCGGCCGACGGCACCGTCATCGTGGCCGCCGAGTACGGGGGCGGCGTGTGGCGCAGCAACACGTCGGGCGCGACGTGGACGCAGGCGGCGGGGGGGTTGCCGGCCGGTGAGACGTGGTGGTCCATCACGTGCTCCACGAAGGGCGACAAGGTTGCCGTCGCGTCGTACGGCGGCGACTTGTGGGTTTCACGCGACGGCGCGGCCACGTGGACGCAGTCGACCAACGGCCTGCCCAGCCCCGCGTACTGGATTGCTTTGACGAGCTCTGGGTCTGCGTGACGGGTGCCAAAAAAAAATAAACTTGTGCGCGCCCGTCCTTGGACTCCCCCCTCTCTATGTGGCCGGGAGGCCGACAGGCCGCCTGGCCACATGGGGGCCCCACCTCCGCCCTGCCCCACACAAAATGGCGGCAAAGCACGAGGCGCCGGTCGTGGCGGTGGAGGCGGCGACCGCGCCGGCATCGGGGTCAAGCGGTTGACGCCGGCTGCTGCGGCGGCGGCGGTGCCTGCAGCGGCGCCACACCAACAGCAGCCACCATCCGGCCTGCCGGGGCCGCCCCCCGTGCGCGGCGTCATCCGCAGTTCGGGCAAGTGGGGAGGGTTGCCGGCTGCGTTGGAGGCAAAGCGGGAACAGGGTGGGTGAAGTTTTCTGGTGCAACCATAGAGAGAGTCGCGCGTGTTTTTGCTTTTTCCTCACACTACCTCTCGTGCCCCCCCACACAAGCCCCCGCCACCAACGCACGCGGCGCGCGCCAAGCCTTGTGTACTACAGGGCGCAGCGCTGAAGCGAGGCGCCTGCCGTGTGCGGCCCACACGCCCCCCAGCTTCTCCCCGCATGCGGGCCCACCACCATCTTGCGGCCATGCCGCCCGCCTGCCTCCTCCTCCTCCTAACCACCTCCACCACCGCCCAACTCTTCTTCCCCAACCCGCTGGACCCTCTGCCCCCCGCCGCCGCGGCGGCGGGGGGGGCGGCTCTGGCCGCCAGCGCGCTGGCCGTGCCGCGGCCCCTTGTGCCGGACCCTGGGGCCGTTGCCCGGGGCGCGGCCACGGCCGCGTTGGTGGGGGTGACCGCGTCTCGAGTGGTGAGCGGGGCTGGGGCGGCGGCCTCGCTGCCGGCTGCTGCGAGCGCAGCAGCGCTGCCCGCCGCTGCCGCCACGGCCGCGCTGCCTGTCGCCGCCACCGCGGCCGCTGTGTCGTCCGCCGACGCGGTCACGCCTCGTCTGCCTCCTGATGCTGAGATGACGGCGACCACGGCTCCCCTGGCGCCACCGTCCGCCCCCGCACACTCAAACAACACTCCCCTCGTTTCCACCATCGACGCGGCCGCAGACGCCTCCACCGCCGTCGCCGGCATGTCCGTCGACGGCGCCCGCGCCCTGGACGACCGTGTCACAGAGGCCGCGTACGCGGCCGCCGCGGCGCCCCGCGCCCGGCTGGCGGGCGCGCGCACCGCGACGGCGCCCGCGCGTGAAGCGTTGGCGGCTGCCTTGGACGGCGCCGCCGGCGATGCTGCCGCCTCCATGGACGCGGTGACGCGGGCAGCCGACAAAATAGGCAACGTGACCGCCGCCGCGGCGGAGGACGACCCCGCCCTGAAACGAGGCGCGGCCGCCGCAGCGCGCGCCACGCTCGCGTCGCCCGCTGCCTCGGCCCTGGTCAACGCCACCGTGGGCGCCCCCGCCGTGCGCACGGCGGCCGCGGTTGCGGATGCGGCTGCCGCGTCCGCGGGGCGGGCGGCGGACGCAGCGACGGATGCCGTGGTGGCGGCCGCTGTGGCGGTGGGCGGCGTCGCGGCGCCGCGCGCCGACGCGGCGCCGCCCGCGCCAGCCGACGCCAAGCCGTGTGGCTCCCCTTCCGCGCACATCACGGTGACGGTGGCAGGGGTGGCGGACGGCACGACAACGTGCACCGTGTCTGCGTCAGCAGTCGGCGCGGGCGCCCTGCCCGGCAGCGGCGCGCCGTGCGACGCGCTGCTGTTTGGGCGCCAGTGCTCCGCGCTCGCGGCGTCCCTCACCCTCGCCCTGCGTGGCGGCGCGGGGGACGCGCCCCTGGCGACCGCCCTGGACACACTGGGCCTCGCCACCATTGCTTCAGTCGCCAGTCTGGAGGTGGCGGTGGAGGGTGGGGCGGCGTTGGCGTCGCTCGACGTGTTGCCCCGGTTGGCCCACGTCGGGCCACCGGCGTCGACCGCTGTCGCCCCGGGCGCCCTCTTTGACGACCCCGGCCTCTACGTCGTGGCCACGCCCCCCCCCGCTTTTACGTCTTTAGCTGCCCTGCGCCGCGTGGTGAGCGTCGGCGGTCCCTTGCGGCTGCAGGGCGTGGGCGTGGCCGATCTTTCGTCGTTGGGCGCGCTGTCGTCCGTCTCTGCCGGTTTCGCCCTCGTCGACAACCCGTCCCTCGTCGCCGGCGCCGGCCCTCTGAAGCTGGCCACTATCGGCACTGCTCCCACGCCCGACCCCAACACCGGGGCCGCGCTCGTAATGGAGCGCAACCCGCGGTTGACCGCGCTCGCGCTGCCGTCGTTGACAGCGATCGGAGGGCAGCTGGTCATCCGGGACAACCCCGCCCTCGCCGCCGTGCTGCTGCCCAAACTGACGGTCGTCAATGGAGTGGCAAATTCCACGCGCTACGGCCCCGCGGCCGTCGTCATTGCCGGCAACAGGGCACTGGCCGACGTCGCGGGACTGTTGCCGCTCGCACACTGTGCCTCACCGTCGCCCGCCCCCATCCTGGTGCAGCTGCACCCCTCCCCGCCGCCAGGGGTGCCGCGCAGTGCGGGGTGGTATGTGTGCACGTTTACCAGGTGAGAGAGAGGGAGAGAAAGAGAAAAGGGTGGCGTGTTTTCATCCGGCGCCTTTCTCCAACCCCCACCACCTCCCCTCCTTCTCCTCAGCTGGGCCCAACTGTGCCAGTACCACCTGGTGGAAGGGGGGCGCATGCTGGACCACGACTCGCACTGGGTGCTGGACGGCGTGTGTGTGCGGGATACGAGAGCGTGAAGAGGGAGAGGTAGTTGTGCGCGTGTGTGTGTGTTTTCTGTTGTCATTATTTTTTCTCACTGTCGTTGCCCGCTCTCTGTGTTCTAGCTGTGTGCCAGTCTCTCGTGTGCGCTTGCTCCGCTGGCGCGAGAGAAAGGCGGCCCCCCTGACACAGAGGCACCAAAGGACCGGCCCTCACAACTTTCGCGGTGTTTCTCCCCACTCTTTTTCCCTCCCCCGCAGCGCACGCCCCCACAAATGCCGCCCCTCGCCCGGGGGCGGCGACAGTGGCGCCTCCCCACCCGGGCCGCTGCCACAGTGACCGCCCTGGCGCTGGCGCTGGCCCTGTCGTCCCCCGCGCGCGCGCAGCCGCGCCTGCTCACCGCCGCGCTGGACGCGGCGTCGGGGCAGTTGGGAGCCTGGGTGCAGGGCGCGTATGGACGAGACAGTGTGCCCATTCGCACGCCGGCCGACGTGCGGGCGCTGCTGACGCTGCCGTCAGGTGAGGGGAGAGAGGGAATGGCGCCATGCGGGCGCCTGGGTGGGGGACGCGGCGCGCTGCCTGCGAGGCGTAACAGCGGTTCCTGGGGCAGGAGGGGTGTTCACACAAGTTAACGAGGAAGGAGGAGCTGGGTGTGGGACGCGGACGCGGCGGCGCGAGGCCAAAACGCGTGTCGTGCAGCCAATGGCGCTCGGTCGCTCCCCCACCCACACAAAAAACCGGCCCTCCACCCCATCCCCAACAGGCCCCATCCTCTACAAGTCCAACGAGGCCGCCATGTGGGCGTGGGCCGCCCAGGACGGCCGCCCCGACTCGGTGCCCCTGGAGCACGCGTCGCTCACCCCGCTCGTCGGCGGCGCGTGCGACGACGCGGGTGGCTCCCTCCTCGTCGGCTACTCCCGCCCCCGCAACGCGGTCGTCATCGCGGTCAACGCGTCCCGCGACTGCGCCCTGGAGACGGACGCCGACTTCGCGGCCGCGCGGGCCGACATGTACAGGCGCTGGTTTGCGACGGCCGAGTTTGACGAAGAGCGCGACGACCCGCTTGCCTCCTCCCTGCCGCCGGGGACCACCACCCTGGCCCTGGCCCGCGCCTCCGTCATCGCAGCTGCCAATGGCGACCCGTCCGCCTGGCCCCCCGCCGCCGTGCACGTGGCCGGGTTTGCGTGGGGAGGGGGGTTGGCGCGTGGCGTGGCGCTGTTTGCTGCTGCCTATGTGCCGTCCGCCAACATCCGCTGCATCACGTTTGGCGCGCCCGCCGCCCCCGACGATCGGTTCGAGTGGGCTACCTCCCAACTGGTGGACCTCAGCTACACGTGGGCGGCGGAGGGCGACCCGACGATTGATGTGCGGGTGACGGGGGCGCCAGTGGGGCCACCACCACCACCACCCACGCGCCGCCGCCTCGCTGGCGCGCCGCCCCCCACCCTCTCCTCCATCGACCCCCCCTCCCGCCGCTGGGTCGTCAACACGCACACCTCCAAGTGGGTGTCTCGAGAACTGTCCTACTCTTCCGCGTATTACGTCGTGGCGCTGCAGGAGACGTTTTTGAAGACCGCACTGTGGTCGACGCGCGGCGGCGCCTTCGACCGCCACGACAACCTGCGCAAACACTTTGCCACCAAGGCCGCCATCCTGACAAACTCGTCCAACGCCACCGCCACCGCGGCCGAGTTGAAGGACATGCTGACGACGTCAGTGGACAAACTGAAACGCGCACTCGCAGGACGGGAGGAGCATGATCCTGGGTCCATTCCCGTGGCCGCTCTGCCTCCGGATGGACCGGACACGTGCAAACCCGTGCTGTGCAAGCTGAGGCGGACGGTGGTGCAGGTGAGTGTGGATTGTGGGGGCAGAGGCAGAGGGCACACACACGCACCACCGTTTTTTTTTCTCACCCCTGCCTCACCACCTCTCCTTCCCTAGGCCAACAACGCCTACTGGGACACCGACGGAGCCATCACCGACAACTCCATCATCATCAAAGCCCCCGTCGCCGGCACCGTGGTGGCGGTGGGGTGGATTCCTGCCTCCAAAACCGCGGTGCTCGCGTTTCGCGGGTCGTCGTCTGCTGTTGATTGGCTCGAAAACTTCAACGAGTGGCTCACCCTGGCCCCCGCCACCCCCGTCCTCAAAAACCTGTTCCCCGATGCCCGCGTCCACATGGGATTTTTGGACCAGTTTCAAGCGGTGAGCGACCGCGCCCCCGGCCCCAAATGGAGCATCAAGGCGCGCCTCCTCTCCCTGACTGGCGGCGTCGACCCCGCCCTCATCATTCTGACGGGTCACTCCCTGGGTGGCGCGGTGGCCACCATTGGTGGCGTGTGGGCGAGCTATGTGTGGCCGGGCGCAGACGTGCGGGTGGTCACATTCGGCGCCCCCGCCACTGGCAACGACGAGTGGTCCCAAGCCGTGTCCTCCGTCGTGGGGCGCGTCTGGCGCGTCGTCAACAAGTGTGACATTGTGCCGACGCTGCCCCCTTTGCTGGGGTATGCGCAGGCGGCGTACGGGGCGTGGCTGCCCACGAGCAGCGCGATGGTGCTGGAAACGCGGCCGAAACCGCCGTCCGCCAAAGCGCTCAACTGGGATGATCATGCCTGCACCAAGTACAGGTTGGCGGTGCTGGGGACGAGCCACGCGACGGCGCCGGATTGGGTGGTGGCCTAGATTTTTCACAGGATAGATTTTTTGTGGGGGGGTTGTTTTTTCTCTTTCTCCCTCGTTTCGCTTACGTTGATTTTATTTTTTCCAAACACGACCACACCGCGCTTTCAACCCTCTTTCTCCTTTCTTTTTCACTGCAATCAATCACACACACACGCAATTAAAAAAAAACGCCATCACGCCTTCTCCTGCCCCCGCCGCCCGTACAGCGTGGGCGTCGCCTGCCGCGTGGCCCACAGCACGACCTCTCCGACCGCGCAGTTGGGGGGGCGGGTGACGGCGTAGATGACAGCGTCCGCACAGTCGTCGGCTGTGAGCGCGTCGTACCCCTCGTACACTTTTGCCGCGGCTGCCTCATCCCCCTTGAACCTGATCTTGCCAAACTCGGTGCCGCCTTGGACCGCGCCCGGGCTGATGGCGGTGACACGGACGTTGGTGGTGACCAGGTCGGCGCGCAGGCAGTCGGTGAAGGCGGCGACCCACGCCTTGGTCGCACAATAGATTGCTCCGCCCGGGTAGTGATAATGCGCCGCCACAGAGGACAAATTCACGATGTCGCCGGAGTCGTGGGCCACCATGCGAGGGGTGAGGAGGCGTGTCAGGCGGGCGAGGGCGATGCAGTTGGTGTCGACCATGGTGGTTAGATCGCCGTCTGCCACTGTGTGGGCAGCATCCACACCCAACGCCAGGCCCGCGTTGTTGACCAGAATGTCGACGTTGACAAAGTCAGGCGGCAGGGCGTCGATGACGGCAGTCAGAGCTTGCAAGTCCCGCACGTCGACGACTGCTGTGTGGACGCGTGTTCCGTGTGCCGCGCTCAACTCACGCGCCAGCTCGGCCAGCCTGTCCCCCCGCCTCGCCAGCAGGATGAGGTACGCGCCCTCAGCCGCCAGGGCGCGCGCGGTGGCGGCGCCGATGCCGGCGCTGGCGCCGGTGATGAGGGCGACCTGGTGTGTTTTGTGTGGGGTGGAAGGAGAGGAGACGTTTGGTTTTGCCCTGGCCCTTCTTTTTGGCGACCGTGTGGCGCCCCCAAACCATCCTCTCCACAAACTGACAAGCCCCGCCGATGCGCTACCTTGTCCTTGATGCTAGCGCAACGCATTGGGGTGGTGTGTGGTGCACAACGTGTGTGCCCGAATGTGCACGAGCGCCAAAACAACAACGAATCACTGCGAGCGATTTCTCATAGCTAGTCTCTGTGCCCGACCTTTTTTCTCCCTCCTCGCTCGCGCGGGCGCGGCACAAAACACGCCCGCATGCCACGCCCCGCGTGACCCCGTGCTGCACGCCAGGCACAGGGCGGGCGGCCCACACACACCGCGGCCCCCGGTGGCGCCAGGCCCGCACGTACCACCACTCACATGGACGCGCCCCCCTGGCTGCCCGCGCCGGCGGACGCGACCGCGGGGCTGCTGGACCTGGACATCGAGCTGCACCGGTTGGTGAGTGGGGTGGGAAATGGGAAGGAGAGCGGCGGGTGGAAAGAGAGCGGCAGCGTCCCCTCTGATTTTGACACGTGACAAACACCCACGCTCCCCCCTCCGTACCCTCACACAACCATCCTCACACAGATCATGGAGTCCCTCCACGACCCCGCCGACGTCGCCCGCCTGGCCTCCACCTGCAGGTCGTTGCGGTCCGCGGCCGACGCCCCCCCCTACGGCGGCACCCTGTGGCGCAGCCTGGCAGCGCGTGTGATTGGCGCGGCCGCCACCGCTCTCCACGACGACGGCGGCCCTCCCTCGACTGCCGTCTGGCGAGCCGTCGTCGCGGGCGCCCTGTCGCTGGACGCGGTGCACTGGAGCCGGCGGTCGGCGCGCGCGCTGCAGGACGGAGTGGCGGAAGGTGAAGCCGACGCCGACGCGTCGACAACCACCCCGCCCCCCCTGCGCCGCGCGCTCGCGCGGTCCGGCCACACCGCCACCGATGACGCCCTGGGCCGTGTCATCGTGACGGGTGGCGTGCGCCGGGATGGCGGCACGTCGGGCGCGCTGGACGTGGTTGTGGTTGACGCGCGGTCACGATCGGTCGCGCGCCCGCGCACCGTGCACGGCGCCCCCCCTCCCCCCCGGTTTCGGCATGCCGCGGTGGCGGTGACGCCGGACGAGTGCCCTGCGGCCGCGGACGCGCTGGTGGGCGTGTTGGTGAGCATTGACGGCGGCGACGATGGCGGCGCCTGGGGCGACGCCCCCCGCCGCGCGGCACGCCATCGCCTCGGGCTCCACCCTCCTCCTGTTCGGTGGCTACGCCGCCGACGGCGCCGAGTTTGGGGGGGCCGACATCGACGTCGTGTGGGTGGCGGCCGACGGCGGCGCCTGTGCGCACGCGGGCTTGAGAGCGGGTGGCGTCCCCCCCGCGCCGCGCTTCCACCACACCGCGACGCGCTTTGTTGCGCGCTGCGGCGGCGCCCGCGTCGTGTTGTTCGGTGGTGAAGGCTCCGCCGTCGTCGACGTCGCACCCCCGCTGCACGAGGGTGGCGTTCATGGGCCGCCGGCAGCGTACGTGCTGGATGTGGCCAGCCTGGCGTGGCGGAAAATCGCGCCCGCGGCGGGCGCGGGGGGTGGCGGCAGCGCCTCCCCGCCGCCCCCCGCACCCAGGCCCCCGCGCCCTGCACCTGTCGACTGTGCGCCGGAACCCTGTGACTCACACCGCCCAACTCGTCATCGTGGGCGGGTACACGGGCGACGTGCTGCAGTCGCTGGCGCCGTGGGCGCTGGATTTAGAGGCGGAGGGTGATGACGGCGACGGGGGTCACGCCACGCCACCGCGCTGGCACCCGTCCCCCGCCGCCGCGGCCGAGGTGGAGGCCGCGGTAGCCCAGCACACAGGTGCCCCCCCCCCCTTCCCCCACCTCGCCCGGGAGACGCCGCCTGGACCCCCCCCGCCCGCCAGCGCGCGGCGTCGTGGCGCGTCGGCGACCGCTGGCTCCTCGTCGCGGGCGGGTCCCCCCCGGCGGGCGGCTTCCTGGCGGATGTGCAGCGCCTGCACCTTCCCTCCCTGACGTGGTGCAAGCCGCCCGCGTGTGGTGGGAGGCCTGCCGGCCCCGCGCGTGTCGCAGGCCACACTCTCGCGGGTGGCGTCGCGTTTGGCGGCTGCCTGCCCACCCTGGTGGGTGTCGTGCCTGTGGCCCGCATCGATGTGCTGCGGTTGACGGCAGAACCACCGCCCGTGCCGCCGGCTGCGGCCGCAGCAGCGGCTGCTGTCGTTGCAGCCCCACCCGCCGCGTCGCCATCTTCCTCCCTACTTGGCCCCGACGGCGCCCGCTTCCGTGTGTGGCGGGACACAGTGACAGGACGCCTGTACGCCGAGCGCTCCGCCCCCGCCGCCGCGGCGGTGGGGGCGGCCGCTGCAGCCGCGCTGGCCGGGTCTGCAGAACTGGCTACAGGAGGTGGTGCGGCCGCCGTCAGCAGCGACGACTCCGACCCCGACGCCGACTCAGGCTCGCTGGCCAGCGATGCTGCGGGCGGCGTGGCGGGTGGCGGCGCCGGCAGCGCATCGTCCGAGGGGGACGAGGAGGAGGGTGGGCTCCGGTGGTGCGTGGTGATGTGATTAAATTGATGTGTCGTTTTACAACAGTGCTGTCAAAACAGAAAAGCAATGAGTGGCCTGGTCCTCCTACCTTTTGCGCTTCTTGGAACCGTGCTTCTTTTTCTTTTTGGAGGCGGCTGCGGCAGCCGCGTATTTTTTAGCCACGCTGGGCGGCGGGCGCGAAACCACAGCCGCCGCCCGTCCTGCGCCCTCGTCCTCATCCTCATCATCCCCACCCTCCAAATCAGAGTCCACAGCCACCGCCTGCACCGTCACCGTGGCCGCCAACCCCCCCGGCGCTGCCACCAGCCTCGCCGGCGCCAACCGCGCGTCATCTTCCTCCTCCCCACTCTCGGGTTCGGGTGTGTCGTACCGCCCCAGGTCCAGCTCCTCCCTCAGCTTGGCCCGGCGAGCAGCCCGGTCGGCGAGGCGGGCCTCCCGCTCACGGCGCGTGATGTCGGCGCGCGCGGCGGCGCGGCGTTCTTGTTTGCGCTTGCGGAAGCCGGTGACAAAGTCGCTGTGGAAGAGGAAAGGAGAGGGATGATTATGTGTGTGTGTTGTGAGTCAGTGGTGTGCCGGCGAAAAGAAAAGCGACGGCGGGGCCGCATGCGGGCGGCGGCGGCGGCCCCGTTTTGCTAGCCATTCCCGCGCCCTCTCCCCTCCTCCTCACACCCACTCACCGACACGCGTCCGGGTCGAACACAATCTCCACGCCCGCGTTGCGAGGCTTGTGGCGGGCGACGTGGTGGGTCGAGCCGCCCCCGCCGACGGCGACGCCGCCGTCGTCGCCGTACGCGAGGGCGTCGCGGTCGACGAAGCGGCCGGCGGCGAAGGTCATGTGTGGAGAGGTGTGTGTGTGTGGGTTGATGGGCGTGTCTCGAGTAGAGATTGGGGCGTGCGTGCCCCCCAAAAAACTCGCGGACGCTCAAGGTAGTCGATTCTGTTTTGACGTGGACCTGCTTTTTTTTCGCAAAAAAAGCACATCCATCACTGTCCGCAATCGACGCTGCGCTCCTGCGCGCCACCATGCGTCTAGCCACCCGCCTCCCCTCCACACTGGCACGCTGGCGTCCTCGCCGCTTCACCGCCGCGTCCGCTCACCCAGTCACCACCGCGGCGGCGCCACCACCCCACGTCGCACACCACGACCCGGCCACCTCCCCCCTGCGCCCCCTGCCCGCGTCCGTGGCGGCCGCCAGGGCGAGGGGAGGAGCTCCTTCCTTTGAGTTTCACGTGGCGGGAGTGACCTTTGGCGGCGGCCAGGCGGCAGCACACGCGTTGTCACCTGGTGACGCCCTCCTCCTCACCCGCGAACCCCGCAACCCGGTCGACCCGCACGCCGTCCTCGTCACCACACCCTCTGGACTCAGAGTGGGGTACGTGCCCCGCACCCACACCGCGGACGCGTGTGTTGGCCGGGCCGCGCGCGCGCGCGTGCGATCGGTTGGGCGCGCGGGTGGAGATGGTCCCCTCGGCGTCGCCGTCACCGCCTGGCCTGCATGCCCTCCCCTCACCATTGACGCGTTGCCACCTCCTGTCGCCAGCGCGCCCTCGCTGTCTGCGTGGCTGCCCGCTGACGACTGGGCGACACTCCGCGATGCTGCCGCCGAAGCAGGCGACTGGCGGTGCGCCATCAGTGGAGGCGTCGGTCCGTCCTGGCCCGTCGAAGTGCACGAAGAGTGGGACGTGGATGATGAGGGGCGGGTGGTGACGCTGGTGGGGTTGCAACCACTCGCGCCGGCTGTGCACGCTGCACGCCACGCGCTGTCCCTCACCACCCCCGCCGGCGCCGCCGCCGCGCGGGCCACGCTGGCGGGCGTCAACGGGTGGAGCCCGGACGAGGTGGAGGCTCACTGGGGTGCCACGGTGAAGACGGCGGCCGAGCGCGCACGCGGCGGGTGGTGGACTGTTGATGCGTCCTGGTTGACGGAGCGCGGGGTGGCGGTGCCGGCTGTGTGGGTGGCTTGAGAGAACGGGTCTAGTGTGTGTTTGTAGTTTACGTTTGCTGTTGTTTTGTTGCTGCTGCTGCTGATGGTGTTTTTTCTCGATCGAAAACGAGACCGGCCCACCGTCGAACCACCAAACCACAGTTCGTTTCGCATTTGCGTCTTGTTTTGTGGCCGCGCGCCCGGGCGTGCGTGCCCCCCTTTCCTCCCCCCTCTGGTTAGCTACACTCAACCACACCACACACGGCCCCCCATGCGGGCCACACTCCCGCCTCCGCCACCCCCCCCGGCAGCGTTGCGCACACACGCCGCCCGCACCCCCCCCCCCCCGCGCCCTGCCCTTTGACCTGGACGCTGTCACCGCCGCCCTGTCGGTGACGAGTGAGGGCTTTGGCGCATTTCTCGGAGGCGGCGCCGCCCCCGACGCCTCCGACCTGTCCGCCGCGGCTGCCGCGGCTGCCGCGCTCGACGCCGGCGCGGCCGCGTCGGCCGCGCTCCCCGCTGCCGCCGACTCCTCCCTCGGCGCCATCCTGCGCTCCATCGCAGCCGACGCGGCAGGGCTGTTGCGCTGGCCACCCGAGTTTGGGGCGATGGCGAGGGTGGGAGGCGCTGCCTACCTTCTCCTCGCCCCGCCGTCCCCCGCGCGCGGTGTCCTCGACTTTTACGTCTCCGCCCCCCTGGCCGACGCCCTCGGCGTCCCGGGGCGAGGCGCCTCCTCAGCAGCCGCCTTCAACGTGGCTGATTTAGTGCTGCGGGACCGCATGGGAGGCGGCAACTATGGGCAAGTATACGAGGGCGTCCTCCTCCCGCGCTCCGCCTCGGACGCCGACGACGCGGCCGCGCGCCGCGCCGCCACCGCGCGCGACCTGCCCGCCGACCTCAAACCACGCCGCGTCGTGCTGAAACGCGTCAACGCGGATGGCGCGGGCGTGCGGGCGTCCTTCCTGAGGGCGGGCACGATCGCGCGCGGCGCGGCCGAGTCGGGGGAAGCAGAGGCTTTCTTCAACGCGCGCGTCGCGCGCGCAGGGGGGCGCGCGGCGGCGGGGGCGGCCCGATACTTGGGCCAGTTCACGGCCACCGAGTCGGCGCGCGGGTTTACGAAGGGGACGCGGTGGTTGGTGAGTGTGGGAAAGAGGGTTGGTGTTGTTGAGGGAAGGAGACCTCCTTCCGCGACCGAAAACCAAACCCTCACTCCTCGCCTCCTCCTCCCTTCCCTCCACCCTAGGTCTGGGCCTTTGAATCCGACGCCACCCTGGCCGACGCCCTCTCCGGCGGCCTGGGCGCCCCTTTTCCTGGCGCGTTGGCGGACTACGTGCTGCCGCGCCGGCGCCTGTTTGGCACGGGCGACGTCGACGCGGCCGCCGCGGACGCAGCCATCGTCAAAACCGTGTTCAAGAGGCTGCTGGCTGCGCTCGCCTCCCTGCACGCGCTCGGCATCGTGCACCGGGACGTCAAGCCAGACAACGTGTTGATCACAGCGTCTGGTGCTGTGAAATTGATCGACTTTGGCGCAGCTGCCGACATGTGCACCGGCATCAATTTCTCCCCCGAATTCGGCCTGCTGGACCCACGCTACGCACCGCCCGAGGAACTCGTGCTGCCACGCTCGTTTCCGCGGGCGCCCCCGCCCGCCGCAGCGGCGGCCGCTGCTCCCTTGGTCTGGGCAGTGGGCGCCCCTCACCTCTTTGACTCCTACTCTTGCGGCGCTGTCCTCATGCAGATGGCGGTGCCCCAGCTGCGCCCCGCCAACGTGCAGCGCTCCTTTTCGGCCGACCTGGCGGCGGCAGAGGGAGACCTGGAGGCCTGGCGCCGCGCGCGGGGGGAGCGGTACGACTTTTCCCTCCTGGACGCGGATGGAGGGGCGGGGTGGGACCTGGCCAAACGCCTGCTGGCCAGGCGCAGTGGCGTGTTGAACAGGGGACGGCTGTCTGTGGGGGCGGCGCTGGGGCACCGGTATTTGCGGGGGGTGTGAATGAGGAGTGTGTGTGTGTGTGTGTGTGTGCTGCTGTGTGCTGTGCCTCTAGTTTTCCCCTGAGTGGAACGGTGCGACTGTGAACAATGTTTTTAGCCATGTGCAATGCGCTTGCTTTGTATCTCGGTGGGGGGGAGGGGCGGCAACGGGGGCAGGAAACGGACGCCCCTGCCAAACAACAACTCACCTTTAATAAAACAAAAAAAAATCATTTCTGACATCACTTTCACGACGGTGTCGTGGCCGAGTTGGTCTAAGGCGCTAGATTAAGGTACATTCCTACCTGTTAAATCTCTAGTCCGCGAGGGCGCGAGTTCGAATCTCGCCGACATCACTGTTTATTTTTTGTGCCCCATTTTGCGCACCCTTGTCGCTCTCCCCCACCCCCACCACCGTTTGCGTCGTGACGCTGATAGTGCACACATTGAGAGAGTGTGGCGTTTTCGCGCAAACACGGGGGGGAAACGGCCACTAGTGCACGACGCATTTTGGGTGCGTTTTTTTTCCTCTCCCCTTGGTGGCCCCCCTTCCCACGGTGGAAAGGGGGGCCTCCCCCCCCTCTGTGACCCTGTGGTGGAGAGATAGATCAAGGAAGGCGTCGATCAGGCCCATCAAAACCGGCAGAGAGATTCGGGTGGGGCGCGCATCGCCGCCTAGCATCGCCTCCCCCTCCCCCTCGCCCTCCATCGCCGGCCCCCTGGCCCCCTGCCGCCACACCCGGTCGCCTGCAGGTACCCTTGAGCTTTTCTTGGTGGTCAAAGAAAGGCCCGCCCGCCTTTTCCACCTTTCAAAACTGTCCCGACTCATCGTCATCGGCCCTCTCCCTCCCTTTACCTCTCTCTCTCTCTCTGGCTCGGCCCGGCCTCATCGCCACCATCGTGTGCTACGTGCCGGCTGAGGGCGTACTGCACGGGCAGGTTGATGGGGCCGACTGGGCCAACGGCGACAACGACGGCGACGCGGCCGCGCCTGCCCCCTCCCGAATCAGTCGCGTACACACCGACCAGTCGCCTGGTCGACCCAGACGTGGGCCACCCCCACCCCCGTGCTGGCTGATTGGGGAGAGGCGGCGGAGAAAGTAGGACGTTGCGTCGCTTTTTTTGATGTCATTCATTTGGGGGGATCGGGAGGCGGTGAGGGGGGGGGGGGTGCGCGGGTCCGGTTTTTTTCTCTCTCCTCCGTCTGTTTTGTCACTGCGCAGTCACTACCGCGCCTGTTCTACAGTGGGCCACACAAAAACAGTGGCTCAACAGAATTCACTCAAAACACACGCTCCTCACCCTATCTCAACCGCCGCCGTAGTACAACTGCGTCGGGGGGGGGTCAACCGCCGATAGTACCCCCGCACCACGTCGCCCGCCTCAAAGCCGAGCCGGGTGTAGAAAGCGATGGCTTCGTCGTTGGAGGTCTGGGGGTGGTGAGAGAGGGCGTGAAAGAAAGGGTGAGTGCGTGGATCTCTCTCTCTCTCTCTCTCTCTCGCACACCTGGACGTGCAGGTAGCACGTGTGAATGTTGGGGTCGGCTGCCGCGCCGTGCAGCACGTTGGTGAGGAGGTGGGTGCCTGTGTGGGAGAGGGGGAGGAGGATGGTGAAAAAGTGATCACCTTGGCGAGCGCTTTGCACCCCTCCCTCCTCCACAACTTCTCACCTATGCCGCGCCCCCGGTACGGCGCCAGCACGCCCACCGTCATGACGTACGCATCGGCTCCACCCTCCTCCTCGCCTCTCGCCTCCAGCCTCACTGCCACCGCGCCCACCAACTCCCCTCCATCAAACGCGCCGTGCGTGAGATCGCCGGCCGCCATGCACTGGGCGTAGAAGATGTCACGATAGGCCACCGGGAACAGGGCGGCGTTGAGCGACTTGAGGGAGGGCAGGGTGGAGGCGCAGATTGGGCGAAACGTGATGCGGGGCGGGGTGGGGGGTGGGGTTGGGAGCGGAGGTGGGGAGGTCATTGTGTGTGTGTGCGTGTGTGTGTGCGGCCACACACAGCAGGACACACCAGCCGGCCGCAATTGGGCGCGAAACAAGGAACAACGACGCTGCGTGTTGCCACACACAGAGTCCTCCGTTTTTCGACGCTGAGCCCACAATGCGACCGCCCGCGTCCGTCCCTGCCGGCGGCAGGCCAGTGCGTGTCACCACACGCCCTTCGAGGATCGCTCGTGCACACGCCGCACCTCGCCCCGAGACACAACCCTCCCCCCGCCCCGTCGTCGGCCACGACCCGCTCTCGGTCGCCTTCATCGCCCTCTGCCGCACCGCCTACGGCCGCCTTGCGGGGTGGCAGTCACCAGCGTCATGGACAGACCCCGAAGAAACATTCCAGGGCATGACCGACGTCTCCCGCGCCCTGCTGCGGTCCGCGCGGGGCGACGCCGCGTCCGCGCGCGCCGCCGTCATCGCCGGCCTGCCCCGCGTCCCGCCCTGGTTCAGGCGCGTGGTCCCCTGGTCGAGGTGGGGGGCCGCCCTCAATGCTCGCGTCACTCCGGGCGCGTTTGGGTGGTTGGTGGGGGAGGCGCGCGTGATCGAGATCGAGGTCGATGGCTCCCCCCTGCGCTCGGGCGTCGAAATCGAACGCTGCCGCTACCTGGAGGCCGCGGGATGCGCCGCCATGTGTGTCAACATGTGCAAGCAACCCGTCGAAACCTTCTTCACGCGGGAGCTGGGCATGCCGCTGCGCATGGAGCCGGATTTCGAGACGGGCAGGTGTGTGATGTCGTTTGGGCTGGCGCCGCTGGAGGAAGGTGTTGATCCTGCGCTCCAGACGCCATGTCTGGGGGGGTGTGGCACACTGAGCAATGGAGTGGGTGGCCTCGTGGAGGGGTCGAGGGTGGCTGCCGCCGGCAGCGAGTGGGCCGCGACGCCGGTGGCGGGGCCGCCGTGCGCGCTGCTGCAGGCGGAAGGGGAAATGAACATTTGATGGGAGGTTAGGGTGGACGAGAGCTTTGTTGGAAGAAAAGAATTGGTTTGTTGGCGGGGAAAGCCTGCGCGGTCGTGTGATGTGGAGGTGAACAACGCAGTGCTCGAGCTGGGACACAACAAAACAACACCCCCCGAAACCCTCACTCCCCCCCTTATCGTCGTCCACGCTCAACCCCAGCCTCTCCCCCCCCCCTCCCCTCGCACCGCGGCCCACACCGCGTCCTCCCCCCCCCCTCCCCTGCACCACCTCTGCCGCGCGCGCGCGCGCGCCAGCGCGTCCAGCCCCGCGTCCGCTCTCGCCCCTGCCGCCCCCAGCTCTGTGGTGGCTGTGTCGGTGACTCCATCCAGCGTGGTTGCAGCCTCGGCTACTGCGTCAGCAGCGGCGCGCAGTTCACGCAGCATGACGGCTTCTTCTGCGGCACGGCGCGCGGCGGCCGACGCGCGCAGGGTGTCGACTTGTTGTTTCAGTTCCAGGGTGCGGCGGTGCAGGAGGTCGAGTTCCTTCAGTGTGTGTGGGGGGGAGGGACAACGTGAGTGGGTCGGAGGCGGGGACGGTGACCTCCCACGGTTTTTTCGTCGGCCCCGTTTGATGTCTCTCCTCCCACACACACACACTCACCGCGTCGCCGTGGTGCTTGTACTGGTGCCACAGCTCGCGTATGCCTCGCCACATCTGTAGCGTAGAGAGAGGGAGGCAGCGAGTGGCTAGGCGCAAACACGCTTTGCATTCGCGGTTGTGTCGAGTTTCCTCACTCTCGTCTCTTTTTTTGCCTGGAGAGCGCGGTCGCGCCCATTCATCAGGCCGAGACGGAGGCCGTGTGTGTGCACGTCTCCTCTGCCTCTCACACTCCACATCAATGCGCACCATGTTGCGCGCCGCCGCGCGCTGCGCTCGCTGCGCCTCCCCGCGCGCCGGGCCGCCGCCGCTGCCCCTGCTGGCGGGCGGCCTGCGCCGCCACATGGTGACCACACCACCCCACACACGACACGTGCTGCACCCGCTCTGGCCACGCCACCGGGCCGCGCGCCTGGCGTCCACTTCCGCAGACACCGCGCCGCCACCGTGCGACGCGGCGGCCTGGTCCCCCGCCTCCCTGGCCACCGCCGTGGAGGACGCGCGGGCAGAGGTAGAGGCCGCCCTGCAGGTGGCCAACGTGCCGGCTTTGCAGCGGAAGCTGGCTGATTTGGAGGCTGTGGCCGCCGCGCCGACCCTCTGGGACGATCCGTTCTCCGCCGCCTCCACCCTGCGCGACGTCGACGCGGTGCGGCGTGACATGGCAGACGTCAACCAGCTAGCCAGTCTGTTGGACGATGCAGCCGCCGCTGCAGAACTGGCGGCCGACGCGGGCGCCGACGACGACGACGCATCGTTCGTTTCTGAAGGCGCCGCCTCCATGATCGCCCTGCGCACCGCCCTCGACGCCTGGCGCCTGACCCGCCTTTTAGGAGGCGAGTTCGACAGCGGCGACGCCGTCCTCACCATCCAGTCGGGGGCGGGCGGCACCGAAGCCCAAGACTGGGCCGCCATGCTTGAACGCATGTACACTCGGTGGGCCGACGCCAAAGGCTTTGCCACCCGCACCCTGGACCGGTCACCTGGCGAGGAAGCCGGCATCAAGTCTGTCGAACTCGAGGTCATGGGGCGGCACGCGTACGGCTTGTTGCGTGCCGAGCGCGGCACCCACCGCCTCGTCCGCCTCTCCCCCTTCAACGCCAAAGCCGCTCGCCAGACGTCCTTCGCCTCCGTGGAGGTCATGCCCGTGCTGGCTGACGATGATGGCGCCGACTTTGTGGTGCCTGAAGATGAGATCGAGATCACGACGATGCGCGCGGGGGGCGCGGGCGGCCAAAACGTGAACAAAGTCGAAACCGCCGTCCGCGTGCGCCACCTCCCCACCGGCTTCGTGGTGCGCTGCCAAGCCGAACGCAGCCAAGTCCAGAACAAGGCGCGCGCGCTGGCCCTGTTGCGAGCCAAGCTGCTGGTCGCGGCGCGCGAACAAGCGGCCGCGCGCGCGGCCCAGATTCGGGGGGACGCGCTGCGCGCAGAGTGGGGGACACAGATTCGGTCGTACGTGCTGCATCCCTACAAAATGGTGAAAGACGCGCGCACGGATGAAAGCACGACGGATGCCGGGGGGGTGTTGGATGGTGACCTTGACGCTTTTCACGCCGCGTTTTTGAGGTGGAAGGCGCAGCAGTGAGATGATGTTTGGAGTGTGCTAGCATTGTGTAAAAAACGTGTGGTGCTTTGCAGCGATAGCGGGAAACAAAAAACATGGGCTTGGACGGCGGTCGACACGCGCCCAAAAAGCCAACTAAAACAAAGAACGCCGTCCTTCTCTAAACCATCTAATCGGCTTTGCGGGCCGCCTGGCGCGCCAGCTTGAGCTGCACCGTCTTGACGCGCACCATCAGCCGCCACGCGGTGTGCAGCTGCAGGATCTGGGGAGTGGGGAGGGGTGGTTAAAGAGAGAAGGTTAAAACAAAACGCAGCCTCTGCGCTCTCTCTCTATCTCTTCCCATTTCATCACAGACTCACCAACTGCACACACATGATGCCCAGCAGCGGCGCCGCCACGGCAGCCGCGTAGAAGGCGCCCCCTGGATCAAAATAGTCGCGCGACGCAAACACGCGCCACCTGTCCCCCAGCGCCGCGTTGATGGCGCCCCCGCCCCTCACAATGGCAAAGCCGGCACCCAGCACGGCCAGTTGCAGAGGCTGGCTGTCGCGGGCGGCCAGGACCAGGGCAAGGGTGGAGGTGTGCAGGGTGGCGAGCGCAAAAAGCCAAGCGTCATTGCGGGCAATCGTGGCGACGGTGGTGGATGTGGCGGCTGCCGAATGAGCCAGGGAGAGAGCGCGGTCGCGCCACGGGGTGCCCATTGCGGGGCGAAGCAAATAACGAGCGGGAGGTTGTGTTTTTTTCGATCGCGTCCCACTTTTCATTGCTTTTCTGCGACTGAACTCGCGCACAAAGCTGCGCACGCGGCCACACACACACACACACACACACATCACGCCTCCCCATGCGGCTCTCCGCGGCCGTCGCCCTGCTGCTGGCGGCCGCGGCGCTGACCGCGCGCGTTGACGCGGTGAGGGACACCAAGTTTTACGACGTGCTGGGGGTGGCGCCCGACGCGGACACGGCGACGATCAAGAAGGCGTACCGGCGGCAGGCTCTGTGAGTTGTTTGGGTTTGGGGAGGAGGGAGGGAGGGAGGGAGGCGGGGGCAAAAACACCAATCGCAAATGATCCGGGGCCTTCCCGCCAGCGCCCGCTGGGCCGCTGGCCGGTGGCGTCGCCGACCGCGCACTGGTGTCACTGTGGCTTTGCACTGGCTGACGAGAGGGGCGGACGCGTCCGTGGGCTGAATGCGGCACCGCAGCTGCCGACACGCACAGCGCGGCAAACGGAGGGAAACGCAGACCACGACGCGCGCGCTCACACCTTCCCTCCCTCCCACTCCCCACACCACAGCAAGTGGCACCCCGACCGCAATCCCGACAGCAAGGAGAAAGCCGAGAAAAAGTTCAAAGAGGTAAGTTGGTTTGAGAGGGGTGTGGTGGTGGGAGCGAGCAAAAAGTGAAAAAAAAAACGGAACCTTCACATGTCGCTCCATCCCACCATCCCCCCAGATTGCGTCCGCCTACGAGACTCTGTCCGATGACGACAAGCGCGCCGCGTACGACAGGGTGAGTGTGTGGCTTGTTTTGATCGAGCGTGTGGTTGGTTTTGTGTGTGGACACCCCTCTCACTTTTTCACCCCCCACACCCCCAACCCCAGTTTGGCGAGGACGCCCTCAAAGCCGGCCCCGGCGGCCCGGGAGGCGGCTTCCCGGGCGGCCACCCGGGGGGGGACCCCTTTGAAATGTTCAATATGTTTTTTGGGCGCCAAGACGGGGGAGGAGGCGGCCAAAACATCCGCTTCACCATGGGCGGCGGCGGCGGCGGCTTCCCCGGCGGCTTCCCCGGCGGCATGGGAGGCGGCTTTCCTGGCGGCGGTGGCGGCTTTCAAGGTGGTGGTGGAGGTGGTGGCGGCGGGGGTGGTCTCTACGACACGTCTCCCGACGTCGCATCCTTCTCCTCCGCCGACCTCCCCCCCACCGACGGCAAGGTCGCCCTGGTCGAGTTCTACGCTCCCTGGTGCGGCCACTGTCGCTCCCTGGCCCCGAAGTGGGCCAAAGTGGCGACCGCGTTGAAGGGCGTGGCCCGCGTGGGGGCCGTGAATTGCGACGCGGACCGCGCGCTGTGCGCCCACCACTCTGTTCAATCCTACCCCACCATCAAAGCGTTTGTGGGCACCCGCGTCGTGGACTACACCGGCGACCGCAGTGCCACCGGCCTGCGCGACTGGGCGGTGGGGCTGCTGCCGGGCGTGGTGACGCCCGTGCCCCAAACGGCAGCCCTCCCGACGCTGCTCGTGCACGCAGGCGGGCCACCCCCCAAAGGCAACCCCGCCCCCACCCTCCAAGCCGCCTGGGGGGCGGCCGTTCTGTTGGTCACGGACAAGGCGACGCCGCCCCCGTTGTGGCGCGCGCTGGCGGGCCAGTTTGGGGGGAGGATCGCGTTTGGCGTGACCACGGGAGGCGGTGGCGACCTGGTTAAAAAATTCGGCCTCAAATCAGTGCCTGCCGTCCTTGCCTTTTGCAATGGCGACCCCTCCAAGCCCGCCGAAATATACGCTGGTAAGCTCAATTCGGCGTCCCTGGAGTCGTGGTTGTTCAAGTTTGCGGGCGGGCGCAAGTGTGCTGCCGCGCTGACGCTGGATGCGTCGACCGACCTCACCAAGCTGCGCGTGTCTCAGCTGAAAGCCGCCCTGGCGGCGCGGGGGGGGAGGTGCCCCGACTGCGTGGAGAAGGGGGACTATGTGAAGGCGTTGCGGGCGTTGGTGACGGGTGGGAAGGCGGAGCTGTGATGATGAGGGAGGAGAGAGGGTGTGTGGGGTCAAAGTAGAGGGTTTAGATTTTTTAATGAAAAAACATTCGCTTCCCCCCCAGCTTTTTCATCAAGTGACTCCTTCTCTTCTTCGCCTTCTCAACAGTGGTGTTACAAGTGCTGGTGTGGTGTGGTGGTGGCACAAAAAGGCAGGGGTAAGTCGGGGAAAACAATGTCTCTCTCCAACCTCTCTTCAACTCTCATTCATCCTCACTCTCCATCGCCTCCCCCGCCAGTGCGTCATCCAGGTATTGCACCAGGCCAGCGACACCCACAACCACGTGCCACGTCATGGCGTCGAAATCGGTCTGTGAACCCGACAGAAGCGCGCGTGGCACGCCGTCTGCGCGCGCAGCGGCCGCAGCGGCACCTGGGGGCGGCGCCGCCGCCACCGCAGCCAGCGTCGGGTCCAGCGTGTCCGACCCGACGCGGGCCAGGGGGCGCGGGCCCCGGCACGGCGCAAAGGAGGCGAGGGTGGCGATGCGGCGGGTGTAGAAAGCTGGGTCGTCTGCGTCAGCGGCCGCCTCGCGCACGACGGCCAGCGAGGCAGCATCCAGGGCGATGACCAGGTCGTACCTGTCTAGGTCGGCGGCTTCAAATGGTTCAGGAGGCGCCGTGAACGGGCGCGCGCGCAGGCCGAGGCGCGACGCTTGGGCCGCCAGAGAGGCGAAGGTGGACGGGGAAGGCAGGGTGTCCACCTCCACGTCCACGCCGGCTGCCGCGGGAGCCACCGCGCGCCCCAGGCCGCACCAGTCGGCCACGCGTTCCGCCAGGCCGGCCGCGAGGCGGGCGCGTAGGGTGCCCGTCGCGTCAACGAAAAGAAGTTGCACGTTTTGCCTCGTCCAGTCGATGGGGGGGAGGGCCAGGGCGGCGCGCTGGTGGTCGTGGCGGTGGCGGCGGGCGCGGGCGCGCCAGCGCCACAACTGTAGGGTGGTGGGGTGGTGGGTGTGGTGGGGACGTGCGACCGGGCGACCAGGCAGCAGCTGCGAGGGCGCGCGCGCGTCGTCGCACCCAACACCCCCTCTGCTCCCACTCCCCATGCTCCCCAGCTGGCAGAGCACGCAGGGGAGCAGCTGCTGGCCTGCGTGCGGCACCCCGCGACGCACCGATGGCGCCGGCGACGACGACGACGACGACGACGCGGCAAAGCGCATGGGGAAAATGCGACGCTCTGTTTCGCGGTGGTTGGCGGCCGAACCGTCCCGCACACACGTGTCGGGGGTGGTGTCGTGGACTGTGTGTGTGTGTGGCAGGCGCGGGTGCGGGTGTTGGCGCGGGTCACAGAGAGGGAGGGCGCGCGCAAAAGAGAGTGTGACAACGCTATTCTCTCTCGACTTGTTTTTGTCTCCCTCTCTGACCCGTCCGTTTTTTCAAACGCAAGGCTTGCTTTTTTCTTTTCTTTGTGTCACACAAGAGATTTTTGTTGTGGTCGCGTTTTGTGGTCGCGCCGACCGAAAATGAAACGAAGAAAAAAAATCAAGGAGAAACACGCCGACACTGCTTAACACCATACACACACCGTCTCCCTTCTCTCTTCACGTCGACCCCATCTTACCCATGGCGCGGTACACGTTGTTCACGTACGCTTTGCCCTCCTGGGGCATGTTGGGCGCCTCGCACGCCGCGTCGGTCGACCGCCGCCCGCGCGCCACTTTCACGTCCGGGTTGGTCGTCAGGTTGAGGGTCATGGAGTAGACGGCAAAGGCGCAGCCCAGGGTGACGGACGCGATGAGGGGGTAGACCTGTGTTGTGTGGGGAGGGAGGGTGGGGAGGGTGGGTCGAAAAACCGCGACGCGGCCTTGTTTCGCCATGCAGCGCGTGTTCTCTCTTTGTGCCGCCGCCAGCCCCACGCGCCCTGTTCCGACCGCGGGCAGCGGTCGGGCGTGCGCAGGTTGACCCCCACAGCAGGACAGGCGGAGGCGTGGGGAGGCGGCAGCGGAGGGGAGGCGGGGAGAGGCCGCAGCGAAAATCAGGGCTCCAGAGCAACCAAAAGCTCGTGTCCCCTCGCTTGCCCGCCTCGGCCCCGGCTCCACGTCCCCGCGCCGCGCGCCGGCCAGTGCTCCCTCTCTCCACCACGCGGGCGGGGCAGGGCGTGGGGGTCCGGTGTGTGTTCCCCACGCGCACGGATAGGGGGGGACCAGCCGCGCGCGGCGGTTTTGCTGCCCCGCGCACACACACACTCACGTCGGGCTTAACCCAGCGGAAGGGAGCCATGGTGTGGCAGGGAGCGAGGAAAAGGGGCGGGCGGTGTGGGCGAGAGAGGTGCGCGTGTTTTTGGAACGCGAGAGTGTGCGTGTGAGTGAATGTTTTTTTTTTTTTCCTTCATCACAGTCGTTTCCGATTTGCCAGCGCCTCTCGGCGTCCCGACTCGTCGCGCTCTCGTGTGTGTGCCGTGAGTGGGTCCACACACGCACGCATTCACACACCGGAGGCAGAGAGTCTCAACCACCTCCTTCCACTGCATGCCACCACCTCCACGCGCGATGCGGCGTCCGCGCGGTCTGGCCACCGCCGCCCGCGCCGCCGCGGCGGCCGCGGCGGCGGCGGGGGGTGGAGGGGCGCGTCATGGTGGGGGCGCGGCCAGGACGGTGAGTCGTGTGTGTGAGAGAGGAAGGTTTTGCGTCGGCGTCCCCCCCCGCTTCTCAGCGCACGCAGCGTCGGTTCCCCCTTCTCAGGGTGCGTGGAGAGACACCGCGCGCCCCCTGTGTGCTCACAACCAACCCCCCCCCACACACACACAGCCACCACCACCACCGCCGCCGCCCCGCAGCTGGCCACAGCGGCCGCCCGTGCCGCCGCCGCCGCCTCGGCCGGCGCAACCGCAGCAAGGCTGGACGCAGGCCGGTCCGCCGCCACCGCCACAGCAGCCACGGCATCCACCACCCTCAACTGTGTGGACGCCGCACGCTGGAGCGTGGGCGGGGGCGAAGTCGCCGCCGCCGGTGTGGCAGCAGCAGGCGGCTGCGCGGCTTGCACGGCCGCCACCGCCTGCGCCTGCGCCCACCACACCAGCACCACCGTCTCGTGTCGCTGTCGTGGCAGCCTCCACCGCCATCCTGCCGCCGCCGCCGTCGATCGTGCTGCCGCCTTTCACCCCGCTCCCGCGCGGCGGCGTGCTGACCCCCTCCCAACGCCGGTCCGCATTTGCCGCGGCGGCAGCCGCCGCCGAAGCAGCGACCTCCCGCCCCGCCTCCTCCATGAGGGAGGGGGAGCAGCGCACCGCAGAGTGGAGAGCATTGCGAGACGCACGCCTCACCGCGTCTGCGTTTGGCAACGCCATCGGGTTCTGGGGCGGGGGCCGGTCCAAACTGTGGCGTGAAAAGGTGGGCCTCGCCAAACCGTTTGCCGGCAACGCGGCGACCAGGTATGGGACCAAGGCGGAGCCTGCAGCACTCGAGGCCTACGCCGCCGCGACGGGCGCGTGCGTCGATGAGTGCAGGTTCGAAGTCCTGCTGGACGACGACGCTCACGGCTGGCTGGGTGCCTCCCCCGACGGCCTGCTGAGGCTGGAGGGTGTGGGCCGTGGTGGCGGCACCACCACCACCCCCCGCACCGCCGTCCTCGAAATTAAGTGCCCCTTCAACCGGGGCGCCCCCGCCGCCGCGGTGCCGTGGCCGGTGCCGCCCGCCTACTACATGCCCCAAGTCCAAGGCTTGCTGGCGGTGCTGGGGGGGCGGCGGTTGGCGGACGGTGGGCACCTCCCTCCCGACGATTTCTGCGACCTGTGGTGTTGGACCCCGCGCCACGGCGCCGCCTCCTACCGCATCCCCATCGACCGGGGGTACTGGGCCGCCGCCTACGAAGTGCTGGCCGACTTTTGGTGGGTGCACGTGGTGCCCGCGCGGCACGCGGTGGCAGAGGCGGCCGTGCGGGGCGGCGACGCGGCCGCTGCGGCCGCGCCGTTTGAACCGCCAGAGGCGCACCCGTTGACTGACGCGCTCAAAGCGAGGTCTGAAGCCATGGCGGCGGGCAGCAGGGTGGTGCGTTTCGGGGTGGACGCGTTGCCGGGGGTGGATGTGGAGGGGTTGGTGGACGGGGGGGGGGGGTAGGAGAAGAGGTGCAAAGCAACGCAAAAACTCGCACAAACTGCGAAACGCACCCCCCTCTCCCGACACCCACAACGGCCACAGCGTCTCCTCCCGCGCCACCCACATCGTTCCTCTTGCCCTGTCCTCTTTGCCAACGTGTGTCCTGTCCCGTGTGCCAGACGGGGATCGCGGGGTGGTGGTGGCGGCTTTTGGGTTGCCTGTTTTGATCACTCGACCACGAAAAAATAATACAAATACTCTAAAAAATGCAAAACCGTCACTCAAGCTTCTAGAGTCGTGTTGGCCGAGTTGGTCTAAGGCGCTGGATTCAGGTTGCTGGGTGAGAGCTTCGGCTCAACCACTCCCTGACGAAACTTCCAGTCCGCAAGGGCGTGAGTTCGAATCTCACACACGACAACGGGAAAAATCTTTTTTTTTGCTTTTTGTGGACGCTGTGGCGGGAGGTGCTGTCAAGTTTTTTTGGGGGGGGCAGGGCGCGGACACTGTATGGGCACCCCCTCCCGAACCTTTTCCACCAGTCAAAAAAACAAACGCGTGGTTTTTTGTCTCTTGCACGACTCCCCTGGCCTCTCTCTCACTCTCTCTCATCACTTCTCTTTCACTCGACCGCCGCCGGCGCCGCCACCGGCGCCCCTTTGCCCTTGACCAACAACTCCCCGCCATCCAACACCTTGACGTACTCAATCACGTCCCCCACCTGCACATCAGCCAGCAGCTCCGCCCCCTCCACCACGTAGCCAAAGACGGCGTACCGCCCATCCAGCAGGTTGGCGCCCGAGGGAGTGAGCTCAGACTCTTTCAACAACCAAAACACTTGCGACGACGCCGAGTTGGGCTCAAACTCGGAGCGAGCGGCGGCCAGCGTGCCATACGCGTTGAAGGGGAGGGCGGGCGTCTCGTTGAAGCGGCCCAGGTCTTCCAGAGTCTCTTCGTACACGGGCTCTTTGTCGCCTTGGACGCGCACTTCGAAGGGGATGGTGCGCAGCTTGCCGTTTTCCACGTAGCCGGCTTCAGCGTTGCCCGGGTCGCCGGTTTGGACGACAAAGCCGTCAGCACGCTGAAACTCCATGCCATCGTAGAATTTTTTGGACACAAGGTCAACGAAATTCCCGGCACTCACCGGCGCGTTGTACCCATCGCACACCATGGTCAACACGCCCCCCGTCACCCCATCCTGGCGCGTCGTCTTCAGCTTGATCTTCATCTCCAGGGTGGCGCGGCCTTTGAGCTGGGGGAGGGAGGCGTATTTGGCCGGGACGTCGAAGGGGAACTTTTGCACCAGGGCTTCTTCGATGGCGGAGACATAGGAGAGCGCCGCTTGCTGCGCCCCGGGCACAGCCTGCTTGTCGCCCGCGTCCAGCACGGTGGAAAAGGCTTTGAGGGCGGCGTCCAGGCCGTCCAGGGCGGCCACGCCCGACGCCTTCTTGTCAGGCGCAAACGCGGCCGCGATGCCGCCCCGCTCGGAGGCCAGCGTGCCGGACGCCCTGCGCACAGCACGCGCCACCGGCCCCAGCGCTTTGGAGCCCGGGATGCGCAGCTGTTCGGACACGCCTTCCAAGTCCGCTTGGATCGAACGCACCGCCTTGTTCTGAATGGGCAGCGCGTTGCGCAGCAGGGCGCGCGCGTTCTTGACGGGGTCGCCGGCTGTCAGGCGGGCGTGGGCGGGAGGAGGGGCGAGCTGTAGTGGAAGGGAGGGAGGATGAGGGTGAGAGAGAAGAACACACACACCGGCACACACCAACCACCGCACCCCCCCCTCTCCTTCACAACTCACCGGCGCCGGCAGCGAGGCCACGGCGCCCGTGGAGATGACGGCGGCCGCCAGGGCGGCGGCCGCTTTGCGCAGGGCGGCGGCCAGGATCTCCTGTGGGTTGGAGTGGGGCGGGGATCAGAGTCAGCAAACGACGGGCCGCGAAGAGACGACGGCGCCGCGGGCTCGGTGTCCACAATTCACCTCTCGCTCTCGTCCGCCAGTCTCGTTGCCTCTCCACCCTGTCCCCCTTTCACGCGCACACCACCCCCACATTCCAAACACGCACCTGGGCCTTAGCCGCGTCGTCGCGGCGGGGCGGCGCGGCGCGCACGGCAGCAGCCCGCGCGCCGCGGCGCGGCGAGCCGGCAGCGCGGCCGCCGGGCGCGGACGAGGCGCGGGTGAGCGGCATTGGGGTTAGGAGAGATGGAAAGGGGGGTAGAGAGGAGAAGGACGGTGGCTGCAGGGAGCGAAACAGAGAGCCAAACCAGAAGGGTCGAGCAGATGTGAGGAGAAAAACACACCGAGCGTCGTGGCCAGACACTCGGCCATCGGGCCTTCCTCGTCTCCACACGCGCACTCTCCCTCCCTGCCCACACCCAATGGCCTGGCTCTACGAACACTCCCGGTCCTGGCGCCGCCTCGTGGCCTACACCCGCCGCTCCCGCCTGCACACCGCGGGGTTTGCTGTGACCGCATTCGCGGGCTCCGTCGCCCTTGGCGCGGTCGCCATGACCGCCTCCTCTCGGGACGCGCCTGGGGGCGCCCTGGACGCCGCCCTGCGGGCCCGGGCGGCGGGCAGCGTGGACGGGAGGGTGCTGGCCAATGCCAACAAAGCGAGGCTGGCTGTGTTGCTGGAGGAAGCCCGGCGAGCGTCCACCGGGGAGGACACGGGGGCGGCAGAGGCACGCTACAAGGCTGCTTTGAAGGGGGAAAGCTTGGGCACGCACAGTCGGGGCACGACGGTGGGGGTGCGGGCGGGGGAGGAGGGGAGGAGGTGGAAGAAAGGATGAGGTTGTGTGTGTGTGTGTGCGTTTTTTGTAACAGTGTGTGTGGTAGAGTGTTAGCAGAGCTTTGAACCGTTGGATCGTGGCCGGGGAGGGAGGGCCTGGAGGCCAGGCGGCAGAGAGGAAGAGAAGAAGCGTGTCGGGTTGGTCTCACTCTTCTCTTCGAGGCGGCGTCCCCCCGCCGGCAGGGGAGAAAAAGCGTCGCCGTCTTTTTCCACGCAGGCACGGTCGAACGTGTTCTCCATCACACGTCACTGCCTCTGGACCACTCGTGGGCGTCCCCCCGCCGAAACTTGTCGCACAATCGGAGCAAGAACGCCCCATTCGCCGCATTCACGTCACCACCGCCACCGTCGCCGCGCCACCAACAGAGAACAAGACTCTCTGCATCACACACACACACAATCCCACACCATGGCGGACGCCGCCGCCACCACTACCGCCCCCCCTCCCCCTCCACACCACGTGACCCCGTTCGACCTGGACGTCGGTTTGGAGGAGGAGGGCGACGCCCTGCTGGACTGGGAGGCGTATGCAGGTATGTGAGAATGTGTGTTGGAGTGTGGGGGGAGTGGGTATCGCATTCAAACACGCTGATCGTTTTCCAAAACCAAACAACCCTCCCCAGCCCGCCCAACCCTCTGCGGCCGCGCGCTGCCGCCGCCGCCCACCTTCTGGCTATCGATGCCCCGTCGCACCCGGCGCTCCATCGTGCTGGCGGGGCTGCTGGGCATCGCCGCGGCGGGTTTGTTTGCGGGGGCTGCTGCCGTCGCGCGCGCACACGCGTGGCCACACACGGCTGAATGCCGGTGGCGTGAGTGGCGCCTGCCTGGTGGCGCCACGCCAGCGCACTACAACCTAACGTGGGACATTGAGCTGGAGGGGGAGGCGCCGAGGGTCACGGGGAGGGTGGACGCGCGGTTTGCGACGAGCGCGCACCTGCGCTGCGCTGTGCTGCACGCCGCGTCCAACGTGGACATCACCAGTGCTGCAATGGCACATGGTGATCGTACGGTGGAGCTGTCTGTCTCAAAATCGGTGAAGCGGGTCCCCGCGACTCAACAGATCATTGTCGCCCTCCCGTCGCCCGGCCTCCCCCCCGACGCGCTCGCCACTCTCTCCCTCGCCTTTGCCTTTCCGTTAGTCCCTGCCCTGTCGGGCCTCTACCTGTCTACGTGGTCTGATGCAGACACGAACACGACCAACCGGCTGGCGTTGACCCAGTTTGAGGCGAACGCCGCGAGGAAGGCAGTGCCGTGTTGGGATGAACCCGCCCTCAAAGCGAGGTGGACGGTGACGCTGATCACAGAGAAGGGGGTGATAGCGTTGACCAACATGCCGATTGTGAGGTGAGTGCGTGTGCGTGTGTGTGTGTGTGTGTGCGTGTTTTTGATCGATGTTTTTTTCTCTCTCGAACCCCGACCCCTTCCCTCCACATACAGTTCCACCGACACGCCCACCTCCCGCGTCGCCCACACCGCCCAAACCACGCCCCCCATGGCCTCGTATTTACTCGCAACAGTCGTCGGCACCCTGGCCCACGTCACCGCCACCGTGCCTCCTCCAAGCGACGAAGCAGCGGTGTTGTTGCCACCACCGCCCGGCCCCGGCGCGTCGCCCTCAGAACTCGTCCCCCTGCCCCCCCCCACCCCCGTACGCCCGCGCGAGCTGCGGGTGTGGGGCATCCCCCCCGCCGCCCCCCAGCTGACACGGGCGGCCAGGCTGGCGGCGGTGAGCCTGGTGGCTCATGAACGAGTGCTGAGGATTGCTTACTCGCTGCCCAAACTGGATCTGGTGGCGGTGCCTGATTTTTCAGCGGGTGCGATGGAGAACTGGGGGTTGATCATATTCAAGGAAGCAGCGTTGTTGCTGGAAGAGGATGGAGGGTCAGCCTCCCCTGCCTCCTCTGCTTCCTCTGAACGGCGCGTCGCTTTGACCATCGCCCACGAATTGGCTCACCTCTGGACCGGCGACCTCGTCACCACCGCCGCCTGGGGCACCCTCTGGCTGAATGAAGGCTTCGCCCGTTACCTGGAGCACGTGGGGGCGGCGGCCGCCGCGCCGCGGGGGGCGGTGTTTGACGCGTTTTGGCCAGACACGACCTCGAAAGCGATGCGCGCGGCGGCGCGGTTGGATGGAGGCCACGCGTTGACGACGCCTGAATCTGAACTCAACACAGACGCTGCCATTGAGTCCATGTTTGATGCGACGGAATACGAGGGTGGGGCGACCGTGATTCGCATGCTGCGGGCTTATGCGCGCCGCGACGCGGCGGGCGCAGCTGCTGCCGCGCGCGACGCCTCGCAAGACGCCTTCCTGGATGGCGTGCACTCGTATTTAAAATCACGGGCCTACCAAGCCGCCACGCCTGCCGACCTGTGGAGCGCGCTGGAGGCGTCGATGGGGGGCAACGTGTCCGCGTGGACGCGCGCGTGGGAGCGGCAGCGTGGCGTGCCGTTGATTCGAGTGGCGCGTGACGCAGCGACTGGCCTCTTCACCGTCACGCAAGCCCCTTGTGTGTCCACAGGGCGGCTGGTCTGTGGTGAGCACGCTGGTGTGACGGCTGTCGGCCTGCCTGCCGACGGCACCACCCTCCCTCCCTGGTGGATCCCGCTGCACGTGCGCGCGTCCGACGGCGATCCGCCATGGTGGGCCGACCCCCCTCTTTCGTCCTGCACACGCCCCGAACCTCTGTCCCACACCCCGCACGACTGGGTGCTGGTTAATGCGGGCGGCTACGTGCCGGCGAGGGTGGCGTATGATGAGGCGACGGCAGCGGCACTGGCGACCGCAGCTGCAGCCCCTCACTCCCCACTCTCTGCCGACGACGTGTCCGTCCTGCTGGACGATGCGGGCGAGCTGGCGGGTGCAGGCATTGTGCCTGCCTCCAGGTTCTGGGCCCTCACCAAGGCGCTGGCGGTGCGGGCGCCGCCCGAGCTGGCGCCGTGGCGCGCGGCGGCACACCACATCTCCGCAGCGCGCGCGCGGTTGGCGGCCGACCCTGGGCGGAGCGAGTGTGTGGGCCACATGGACACCTTCCTGTTGACTCGTGTCCTGGCCGCCGTGCTGGCGCCGGCGGGGCCGGCGTGGTCGTTGGCGTCGACCCCCGCCGCGGCAACAACCGTTGCGCGCCTGCTGCGCCCGCTCGCCCTCGGCCTGGCCGCCGACGCGGGCGACCCAGCTTTGCAGACCGACGCGGTGGCAGCCTTGGCTGCGGGCGTCCCTGGCCAACCTGTCGGCGACCCCGACGCGCGGCGCGTGCTGTACGAGAGCGCGGTCGCGGGCGACCCGGCCGCCGCCCCGCGCGTGCGCGCCATCCACGCGGCCGCCTCCCGCGATGCAGCCGAGCGAGAGCGTGCCCTCCTGGCCCTGGCTGCTGCCCCCGACGTGCGTGCCGAATTGGACTATTCATTAACCGACGCGGTGAAAGCACAGGACGCTGGCCTCACAGCCCGCGCCGCCGCGCGACGCGGCGGCGCCGCCCTGGACGCCGCCCTCACCTGGCTCGTCGACAGGCACGCCGCCATCGCGGCCAAGCGGGGGGCGGACGATGACGGCGTGCGCGCCCTGGGGCGTGCGCTCGTGGATATTGGGGGGTCGTTGGGCGGTGCCAAAGCAGCCGAACGCGTGCGGCGCGCAGCGTCCGCCATCGGGCTCACCGGATCGCGCGACGAAGCGGACGCCCTGGCCCGGGTGGCGGAGTCACAGGCGTGGCTGGCGGCGGCGGGGGATGGGACGTGTGCGTGGTTGAAGGCAGAGGTCGCGAGGTAAAAGTTTTTTTGGAGAGAGGCTAGCGTGTGAAATGTTTTCGCTCACAAATCCCCGTTCAATTTCACGTCTGCCGCCTGCGTCGCGGCAGACTCAAAACAAAGGAGGCACTAGAGCACGTGTGCTTGTCACTCGCGAGTGTGAGCCCCCCCCACACACCCCAATGCAGCCGCCAACCGACCAACCAGCTGCGCCCAACCAGCCCCCACCGCCACCCACCTTTGCCCTGCCGTCCCTGGGCACAGACGACTGGCTGTTTGACACACGCCGCGCGGACGGCGTGCCCGCGGCGTCCCGCCCCCCGGACGACGCGACTCGGTTTAAAAAGGCGGTGGTGGCGACGCGGGTGGTGGCGCAGCGCCCGCACCAGACGGCGTGGAGCGTGTGTCATTTGTGAGCCAAGGTTCCGCAGGGCGAAGCATCGCCTTTGCCAACACGCTGCCCAGTGGTGGTGAGAGGAGAGAGGTGGGGAAAGGGGGTGAGTCTGTAGAGAATTAAAAAAAAAAAAGCAACAAGATTTGTCCTGAGAGAGCCAGAAAAAAAGCACACACACACACACACACACAACTGTTTGACAAGTGCGTGAAATGTCCGTTTTCACAGTGACATCAAGTCCAGGTGGTCGCTGGACGCGGCCGCCCCCAGCCGCCGCGCGGGCGCGGGCGCGGCCACCGGCGCACTGCGCGGCGGGCCGCCGCTGTCGACGGCGCCTGCTGCGCCAGCCTCCCCCCTGTCATCTCGCGGCGGGGGCCGTGCCCACACCCTCACCCCCCCCACCGCGTCCGCGGTGACGAGGGCGGTGCGAGTAAACGCGATCGCGCACAGCGGCTCGGTCGATGCACACGCCCTCGCCACCGCGGGCACGCGCGTCATGTCGGCGTAGGCGGGGGAGGGCGCGATCTGAGGGGTCAGCCGGCGGCGCACTGGGGGTGGAGGCGGCGGGGGGGGAGGGGTGCCGCCCGCCGGCGGAGCGTCGGGCATCGACGCGCCGCCGTTGGCGGCGACGCTCTCCCCACCACCACCGCCAAACAGGCCTCCAGGCGGTGCCCCTGCCCCGCAAAACATGCCTCCATCCGTCACGGCCGCCGTGGCTGCAGCGGCGGCCGCGTCAAAGGCGGCGGCCGCCGCCGCGGCTGACCCGCCGCTTGCGGCGCGCGGAGACAGGGGGGGCAGCCCTGCAGCAATGTCGTCGTCGGGGACCGCCACATCGTGCAGCGCGATGCAGCAGTCCTGGGAGGCGACGGCCAGGCGGTAGAGGCGGCTGTCGTCGGCAGAGTGGGCAGAGGGAGCGCTGTCGAAAGTCACAGCTGCCACCCAGGATTCTGCACCGTCTGCCCACCCCAGGGCACACCTCTCCCCCAGCCCGAACACGAGGGCGGTGTCGTCTTCACCCCCCGTCGCCACGCAGCGTCCGTCGGGGGACCAGGCGGCGGTGGCGAGGCCCCCAAAGAATGCGGCGCAGCCGGTGAGCAGGGCACCGTCTGAGACACGGTGCACACGCAGCACGCCGTCTGCGCCTGAAGTGGCCAGCAGGGCGCCGTCAGGGGACAGGGAAGCAGAGGTGGCGCCCCCGGGCGCGGCCAGCAGGCCTGGTGGCGCCGCGCGGCGCGGCGGCGGCGGCGGGCGCGGCGGCGACGCGCCGCGAGGGGGCGACGCGACTGGCCCCCGCCTCGGTGGAGACGCGGTGGGCGGGGGCGCGATGGCTGTGCCAGCTTCATCAGCTCTTGCGGTGGCGTCTACGGGGCGCCAGGGGGAGGAGTGGGCGGCCACGTGCCCCGACGCGGTGGCGACAACGGCGGCCCCCCCTCCCGGCGCCCAGGCCACGCCCACCGCCCGCCCGGATGCGCTCACTGTAGCCGGTAGCACCTCTGCTGCTGCGGGGGACGTAGCAGTGCGGCCGGGGGCCAGCTGGGCGGCCAGGGAGAGGGCAACAGCACAACCATTCGCTAACCCCACCAAAACGTCGGGCTCAGCGGGTGGAGCCGCCCCCTGCCGCCACGCGTGGCAGGTGGGGGGCACGAGGGCGCCGCCCGGACCATAGGGAAACGTTATGGTGCGCAGGGGAGGCTGTGGGGTGGGGGGGAAGGGTGGTGAGGAGCGAACAGACCGAGAGCGCGCTGCCGCACACACCGCCTCCTCTTCACTTTCCCACCTTGTCCACGTCCAGCACTCGGCACACATGCAGCTCGTCCCCCACGTTGAACAGCAGCAGCTCGTCCCCCCCGCTCCCCGTGCCGCCGCCGTCGCCGCCGCCCGCGTTGGCGCGCGCGACGGTGAGGCGAGTCAGGCGGGACGGGGAGAAGGAGGCCAGGCCCAGGGTGCGCTCGGCTACAAGTTGGTAGCGGCCCTGGCGGGTGTGTCGTGAGGGAGGGAGGGGGGGAGGGGAGGAAGTGTGTGAGGTGTTGTCGGCATGCGGTGGCCGTGGACACGCGCCTGCTTGCACACCACACCAAACACAAACACGCGGCAGCACTGCTTGCTGGCTTTCCACACGCAGCCCCCGCGCACCTCGGGCGCTTTGAACGAGGAGAGCGGCTGCGGCTCCATGCGGAAATTGTGTGTGTGGGAGCTAGTCACACTCCCTCTGTCTAGCAGCGCAGTGGCAGTGGCAGGGGTCACCGCATGGCTGCACGCAGACGTGCAGTGGTGGCAGCCAGCGGGCGGGAGGGAAGGGAGCGCCGAAGAAATGGGGGCGTTGGCAAGCCGACGTCGAAAGTTGTTCTCTTCTTCTTCCTCACTCTTCCGTCTCTTCTCGAATCCCGGCCTCCGCCGCGTGTGCTGCTACCACACTAGCGCACGCCCACACAGACACGCAGCGCACGCCGCACCGCCTCACCACACAACCCTCTGTTTGTTTGGCCGCGCCTTCCGCCCCTCTTCCACGCAACACCATGCCGCCCCTGCCCCCCCTCCCCCCCCCCGACCGTGAACCCTCCTCCGCCATGGGCGACCTGCTGCTGGGCGGGTGGACCATGCTGGCAGACACGTGTGGTGTGTGCGGCCGCATGCCGTTGATGCGGGACAAGCGGGGCGGGCGCGGCGACTACTGTTGCCAGTGCCGCGCGTTTGTGCAGCCCGCGGCCGCTGACCAGCCAGCAGTGCAGCAGCAGGAGGATGAGGAGGATGCTGCCCCCGCCCCCGCGTCGCCCGTGCCGGCCGCGCCGCGCGTGGCGGTGGCCGCGGCGGTGGAGCGGACGGCGGTGGCGGCCGTGGCGTCGCCCCTGCGCCCCGCGCCCACGCCGCTGTCTTCTGACGCTGTCACCATCCTGACCGACGCTCGCACCGCCCTGCTGACCCGGCTGACGGTGGCGACCGCGGGTGTCGCCCGCCCGGGAGCGTGCGCGGCCGACGCGGCCTCGCACGCGGCGTGCGTGGCCGAGTGCGCGCGCGCGCTGGCCGCGGTGGACGCGGCGCTCAAGTAGAGAAGGGAGAGGGTGTGGTGTGTGTGTGTGTGTGTGTGATTGCTTGTGAAAGAAAAAAGATCATGTGTCTTGCTTTCAACACGTTGGGTCTTTTTTTTTAACCCTCTCTCTTACACTCACTCCGCCCCCGCCAGCGCCGCGTTCTCCAGCACCGCCACAATGTCTGCGTTGCCGTGCAACGGGTTGCGCGGCTCCGTCGTCACCAGCTCCGCCGGCGTCTGGCCCTTGGCGTTTTCGGCGCCCCCATTGGCGCCGGCAGCGACAAGAGTTTCCACCAGGCCTGCCCGCCCATATCCCGCCGCAAAGTGGAGCGGCGTGTTGCCCTCGGCATCAGTGGCGGTCAGTAAAGCGCCAGCAGACAGCAGCTCGGTGACGGTCGCAGCGTGATCAAACGCGACAGCGTAATGAAGGGGAGTGCGACCACCGTCGTCCTTGGCGTTCACGTCTTTGCCGATTGCGATGAAATCTTCCACGGCTTCGATGTCGCCCGCTTTGGCGGCGCTGAAAAGGTCGGTCACGACGGTGCCAGAGGGTGCAGTGGGGGGAGGAGGCGCCGGTGCTGCCCCCGCCGGCGCGCCGCCAGCCAACATTGACCCCAAATCCCCCGATTTAGATCCCACCCTCGCCAGCCACTCTGGGTCGTTCATGTACTTCATCAGGGCGGCCATCCCATTGGCCTGGATGTCAGCAAACATGGGGGCGAGGTCGGGGTCGGCCCTCATCGCGGCAAAGCGCGCCTGTGTGGTGAGTTGTGGGTAGGGTAGTTTTTGTGATCAGTTGGCCACCGCCCGCCTGGCACACGCACATCCTCGTCCTCCTCCTTTCTCTCTCTCTCTCTCTTTCTCTCTCTCTCTCTTCTCCTGTCCCTCTCACACACTCGCACACCTGCACCGCGTCGTTCTGCATCGCGGCCGTCATTTGGGCCACCTGCGCCTGCACCGCAGGATCTTTCAAAGCAGCCTCCATTTCAGCCAGTTGTTCGGGGGTGGGGGTGGGGGCGCCGGGGGTGCCTGGCGCGGGCGTAGACCAGGGAGGCGGGAGGCGGGCACGGAGGGCCTGTGCGCCGCGCACGCGGAGAAAGGTGGGGGCGCGCATTGGGGGTGGCAAAGCAGGGGGAGAGTGGCACAGGTCAAGGTCGAGCTGTGACGCGGCAGTGGTGGGGAGGAGGAGGAGACGTGCGCACGAGGACGCAGGAAGCAGAGCGCAGTCGCAAAGGCACACCAGAAAAAGAGGCTTCTATCTCAACCGCTCGTGTGCGGGCACCAGGTGGTGCCTCCACACCGCGCCCTTTGACACACACACACGCCTTGCCTCTCCCCCCCCCCCACACACACACCATGGGCGCCACCACCTCTGTCCCCACCCCCGCCCCGCCATCCCCTCTCCCCGCGTCCAAGCAGCCCCGCGCCGACCCGCTGCCCCCGCCCCCTTTTCGGCAGGCGTGCGGGCGGCCGGTGGGTGCCCCTGTCGGCGCGCGCGCCCGGGCGGACGCAGCGGTGAATGCGAAAATCGACCGGGCGCTGGGGCCGCTGTTTTTTTGCATGACGGTGAGAGAGTGGTGTGGGGCCGGTGTGGGACGCGCGCCCATCGCCAACGCGAGCTGCAGCATTGCGGTGGAGCGATGCGGGGTCGAGATCGGGGGAGAGAGGGAGAGGAGAGAGGCGGAGGGGGGTTGCGCGCGCCGTTTTTATGTCACACGATGCGAATTTGCCCCCCTCCCCACACCCCACACAGGTGCTCTGCTACCTGGACCGCACCAACCTGGCCTACGCTGCGCTGCAGCTGAACGAGAGGCTGGGGTTCAGCGAGGTGAGAGTGGGGATGGGAGAGAGGGAGAGGGAGGGGAGAACGTTTTTGACCGCGCGCGCGTCAAAACACAACCGTTTTCCCACCCACTCCACTCCCTTCACCACACAGTCCGTCTACGCCCGCGGCGCCTCCATCTTCTTCGTGTCCTACGCGTCCGCTCAAATCCCCTCCAACCTGGCCCTGCAGCGCGTCGGCCCCGCGCGCTGGCTGCCCGCGCTGGTGATCGCGTGGGGGCTGGCCGCCGTCGCCTTCTCCGCCATGCGCACCTCCACCCACTTCTACGCCCTGCGCGTGGCCCTGGGCCTGGCTGAAGCTGGTGTCTTTCCCGGGATGTGGGCGGTGTTGGCCCGGTTTTATGGGCCGAGTGATTTAGCTCTTGCCTACACCCGTGCCTCATTAGGCACGGTCGTCGCCCAAGCCATTGGCGCCCCCCTGGCCGCCGCCCTGTTGAGCCTGGACGGCTTCGCAGGGCTCGACGGGTGGCGCATCCTGTTTTTGGCGGAGGGCGTGCCGACTCTCGTGTTGGGCGTGCTGTTGGCACGCTCCCTGCCCGACGGCCCGTCAGACGCGCGTTCTTTAACCCCAGACGAACGCGTCATGGTGGCGGCGCGTACAGTGGCGCCTCCACTGGCCAAAGCAGGCGACCACAAGCCGCAGGCAGACGTGGAGAAAGGCGCCAAGAAAGCCGGTGGTGGGGGCGCCGCGTCGGTGTCGTCCGTGTGGGCGGGCGTCGTCGCTGCGGCAGCCACCCCAAAAACCTTCCACGTGGCCGCCGTCGTCGCCCTGGAGGCCGCCGCCAAGAACGCCATCATCTACTGGTCCCCCCTCGTCATCGCCAACGCGGTGGTGGCCACGGTGCAGCAGCGGGGGGCGGGGGCGAGCCTGAGTGTGGCAACGACCACCACACACGCCTTCCGCCGTCTCCACTCTGCCGCGGCCGCCCCCCCCCCCCTCCCTGGGTGCGGGCGCCCCCATCGTCGCCCTCCTGTGCGCCGCCCCCTTTGGCGTGGCCGCGCTGGCCATGTGGTTCTGCGCGCTGCACGCCAAGCGCGCGCGCCGGGCGGCGCGCACACACGTGGCAGCACCGTACGCCGCAGCCTCCCTGGCCCTGCTCCTGGCCTCGATGTGCATCGACAAGGCGCCCGCCCTCGCCTTTGCCGCCCTGCTCATCGCGGCGGCGGGGCTGTGGGCGCCGTCGGGGGTCATGTACGCGTGGCCCGCAACTTTCCTTGGCGCCGGTCCCGCAGCCGCCGCCGGCGTCGCCCTCATCAACTCCCTGGGCAACGTGGGGGGCGCCATGGGGCCCCTGCTGGTGGGCAGTCTGAAAGCACGCACCGGGGGGCATGCCGCAAGCCTGGCCGCGCTGGCCGTGTCGGCTGGCGCTGCATCGATCGCGGCGTCCCTGTTGTGTGTCGCGCCCGCCCCTCCCGTCACCGTGCTGGCGTCGTCCGCGTCGGTAGGGTCGCTCAAGCAGAGGGGGGGTCGGTCGCGGTCGCCATCCAGCAGCGAGGAGGATCGGTCGCCCGTGAAAGCGCGGGCAGCGCGGCGGTGATGGGGGGGGCGGGGGTGAAATGGTGCTCGTTTGTTTTAGTAGAGCAGGAAAAGCGAAGTTGATGGGCTAGTTGTTGTGCCTCTCTGTTGGGTGAACACTGAAGAGAGAGAGCAGTCGATGTTGTTTTGGTTGGTGTTTCCGTCGACTGCACACACGCATTCGCTTTTCTTCGCTCTGCCCCTCCACTCCCTCCCCCCTCCTCACTCTTACTCCTCCACTATGGCTTTCACCATGGCTCTGCGGACTTCCATCGTGCGCCCCATCGCGGTGCGCAAGCTGGCGGCCGCCGCGCCCGCGCGCGCAGCGCGCGCTCCGCTGCTGGCCGGTCCCCGTCGCTCCGCGCGTCAAGGTGAGTGGAGTGGGGCGTGTTTCGGGTGGGGCGGGGCCATGCATCAACGCAGTTGACCGCGTTGCAGCGTGCGCCAGCCTGGGCAGAGAGAGCTATGAGCAGGTGGGGGTGGGGGATCGCGGCAAAAAAGGACCGGAGACACGGTGATTGGAGACTCACCGCGACGTGTCACGCTCTCAACCTTCCCACCTTCAGCCTCCCTCGCCACCGCCGCCCTGTTCGGCTCCGCCCCCACCGCCTCCGCCCAAGACGGCATCTACGGCTTCACCGTCACCACGGCGGACGGCGGCAAAGCCGCCCTGTCCAAGTACAAGGGCAAAGTGCTGTTGATCGTCAACGTCGCGTCGGCGTGCGGGTTTACGCCTCAGTACGCCGGCCTCGCCGCCCTGGCCGACAAGTACGCCAACGACCTGGTCGTCATCGCTCAACCCTGCAACCAGTTTGGGGGGCAGGAGCCCGGGTCCGACCGCGACATCGCTGCCTTTGCCAAGGACAAAGGGCTCAAGCGCGGCCTGGTGCTCACCAAGGCCGACGTCAACGGCTCCAACCAGACCGACTTGTACGCCTTCCTCAAGTCCAAAAAGGGGGGCATCATGGGCAACGACATCAAGTGGAACTTCTCCAAGTTCCTGGTGGACAAGCAGGGCAACGTGGTGGCGCGCTACCCGTCCACGACGACGCCTGACGACATTGCCAAGGACGTTGCTAAGTATGTGTGAGGAGAAAGAGATGCTTTTTTTTGTGTAAAAAGCCCGCAGAGGAGGGCGCAGGCCCCCTCATTGGAAAGTGTGTGGTTTCACGGTGTCAGATCAATCAAAAAAGTAGGTAGCACACGCGGGGGGGTGTGCCGCGGGCGATCGAGAAAAACGACGCGCCTCTAACAACAAAAAAAAAATCAACGATCTTTTCCCCTCCTCTCCCCCACTTCACTTCTCCGTCAACTCCCGGAACCCGCGCCACCCGAGCGGCGCCACGTAGCCATGACCCGCCATGAAGGCCAGCAGCGCGGCGACAGGGCCGTCGCGCCCGCCCGGCTGGGACGCGGCGCACGCCTCCAGCCGGGCGCGCGCGGCCCCCCACTCCCCCATGCGGTAGGCGGAGAACGCGTCCCGCCAGGCGGTGATGAAGGAGTGATCTACCGCCCACGTGGGGGCGAGGTCGGGGTGTTCATCAAACTCGGCCGAGTAGGGGCGGTCGGAGAACGTGGCGGGAGGGGGGGCGCCGCCACCGCCCTCGCCACCACCTGCCTCCAGCCCGGGCGCCGCTCTGACGTCCACATCATACGTGTGCAGGACGACGGGCACGGCCGACCCCTTAACGGTGACGACGTCGATGGGGCGCGCCCGTGCGCGCAGCGCGGGGGACAGCAGGGCAGCAAACTCGCCCGACATCAGCAAGGGGACGCCGTACTGCTTGGTGGCGGCTTCCAGGCGGGAGGCCATGTTGACGTTGGGGGACAGGTAGGAGGCGTCGATCTGATGGGGAGGGATAGGGGCGGTGAGAGAAAAAAAAAAAAAAAAAGGACCCTCTCTCACACACACCCCTTCCACCCGCTCCCACCCCCCCCCCACAAACAACCACCTTGTACTCCGACCCGATGGCTCCTTCAATAGCCCACCCCACATGCAGGCCAAACCCCATCCTGACTCCAAACCCGGGCAGCCGGGCCTGGACGTCGGGGCGCCCCACAAGCTCTGCGAGGCGGGGCGACCGCCGCAGCGCGGCCTGCACAATAACCAGGGACGCCAGCGCTTGGTCAGCCAGGCGGCGCGCTTTCTGGAGGGCCAGCTTGGCGTCCAGCTCGGCGCCCGGGGCGGCGGGGTCGTCCAGGGAGGGGGCGGAGGCAGCGGCGCCGTCGGCCGACGCGGCGCGCTCGGCCGCCAGGGCGGCCGCCAGGGCAGCATCATCCACGGCGCCGTCGGGAAACTTCCAGACGAGGAGGAAGGCGTCCCCAATATTTTTGTTGGGGGCGCCGCCGTGAAGGTAGACCTGTTGTGTGGAGGGGGGAGGGGGAAAGGTGAGTGTGTGTGTTTTCGCTCGTGCTCCCCCCCACCAACCACCCTCCCTCCCTCCCCAACACTCACCTCCTGGTGCACAATCTTGGCGATCGTGTTGACAAACTCCATGACGTCCTCCTGCAACACTTCGGTGGCATCCGTGAACTGGCGGATGTCGCAGAAGCCAAAGATGGCGCGCACGCGGCGGCCGGGGACGACGGCGGAGAGGTCGCCCCCCGACCGCAGGTTGCCCGCGATCACTTCAGCGCCTGCATCCCCAAAGCCCACAGCCAGCAGGCTGCACACTTTGGTGAACGCCACCTCCAGGATGCGGGTCTCCATGAGCCTGTCTCTGTCGCGGCCGCCGCGGTCAAACTTGGCACGGCGCGAGGAGAGCGGGTTGTCGGCGAGCGCGCGCGCTTTGGACAGCATGCGTTCCAGGGGGCGGGCCACGAGGCGGGTGGCGTCCCGCTGTAGCAGGTAGATGCCGACACCCATGGCCAGGATGATGAAGACGGTGCGGAGGAGGTTGAGGATGGCGGCGACCTGTGTGGGGGGTGGGTAGAGAGAGAGGGGCGGTGGTCGAGAGAAAGAGAAACACCCACCCTCTCCTCCTCCTTCCCTCTCCAAACCACACTCTCTCTCACCTGCGAGTTCCAGCGCACATCCAGCACCGCCGTCGTCACCAGGCACGCGGCACCACCACTCACGCACCCCGCGCTGCGGGAGGACAGCACCGCCAGCTCTTGGGGGCGGCGCGCCGCGATCACGGCCGGCGAAGCCACCAGGGTGGCGTTGCACGCGCTCAACTCCAGCACGGTGGACGTGGTGCGCCCCACCAGCTTGTAGGCGGCTGCCTCCGCGTACGTGGAGGCGGCGGACGCGACGGCGGGGGGGGGCGGCACGGGCAGTGGGATCGCGCCATCGTTGGTCCCCAGTCGGCACTCGCCCGCCAGCAGGTACAGTCCCCCCACTGCAAAGGGAGGGTAGTCGCCATAGATGCCGGAGTTGATGTTGAACCCGGGGATGGCGAGGAGGAGGGCCAGCACACCCACAATGACGCGGGAGGCAGACAGATCCGACAACCGCTGCGCCACCAGGGAGCGGCGGGGGGGGGCGGTCCACCAGGGGCGGGCACGGGGGCCGCCAGTCGTGCAGCACCAGGACCGCAACCAGGAGGGGCGGGTGGTGGGGAAAAAGGTGGAGGAGCGCGCGCGCGCGCGGCGGCGCGCGCGGTGGCAGGCGTCGTCGCGGTCGGCGTCCCCGCCAGCTCCTGCTCAAGGGCGGCCGCATCCCGGTGGGCTTGGTACAGTTGCACCAGCTTGACGACGCGCAGAAGGCGCAGGATGCGCAGCACGCGCAGGATCTGACGCGCGCGCTGGTCTGGCGTGTCGGGCACGCCGCGAGCGAGCACAGAGGCACCCGCCGGCCCTGGCGCCCCCCGCCCCGTCACCAGCAGCATCAGGGACGGCACCTCCAGAAGCATGGATGCGGTGGCCGCCAGGTCGATCCAGAGGAAGAGGCGGAGGGGGTAGCCCGGGCGCGCGAGGCACCCCAGGATAGTGTCCACCGCAAAAACTGCGAAAATGGCGGCCGCCACGGCTTCGCACATGCGGTCCGCGCCCTGGGGCAGAAACGCAAGCCGCACGTCATCCATGAAGTTGGAGACCAGGGTGACGGCGGCGACAAAGGCGACGGCGGGGAGGCCGTCGACGTGGGCGGCAAGGGCCGCGCGCCACGGCGCAACGCGGTCCGCCGACACATCGAAAACGGACGCCTTGGAGGAGGACCGATGGTTGACGCCACCGGTGCGCGACGCGGGCACGTACGGCATGGCGGAGGAGGAGGCCGAGGAGGCGAGGGAGGACGTAGAAGAGTCGGCACGGGGGGCGAGGCTGTCGGAGGGCGCGACGCGCGCTGACGCGCGGCGGCGCGCGGCGCCGCTGGCGCGCCGCCACAGGCCGGCGGTGGAGGCGGTGATGAAGGCACGCTGTCCCACACCAGAAGAGGCGTCAGAGGAGGAGCCACCGTCGGAGGAGGGGCCAGAGGCGACGTCGAGGGCGACCGCGTCGGGGGAGGAGGGGGAGGCGACCTTTTTGGACAGGGAGGCGCGGGGCGCGTCCCAGGCCACCACGGTGACGTCCGCGACAGATCCCGCCCATGACTCCAGGGGAGGGGTGGCGGATGTGGGAGGCGTGGCGGCGGCGGTGTCGGTTGAGGGCAGCAGCGGCGCGCCGCTGCTGCCCGACGGCTCGAGGCGCGGGGTGGGGGGCATGGTGAGGCAGTGAGGGGAGGGGGTTTCTGTGCCACACACACACAGAAACCGCGCCCCGCCCTGCGCGTGAAGGAAAAGGGGGGTGGAGGAGGGGGCGGAAGCCAAAGAAACGGACCGTGAGTGTGTGTATTTGACCGGTCGCGGTCAAAAAAGCAGTTACAGAAAAAATCTCTCCCCGACCGTCGCCCTACGCGTCCTCTCCCCTCTCTCTCACTGCATCCTCCCCACCTCCCGCTTCATGCCGTCGTGCTCACCCGTGGCCAGCGCCACCCGGGCAGCCGCCAGGTCGGCCCTGATGCGGGAGACGAGCGCGCGCAGCGACCCAAACCGCATCTCTGGCCGAATAAACCCGCCCGCCGCCGCACCCAGCCTGGCGCCATAAAAGTCAGCGGCATAGTCATGCATGATGTGCACCTCCACGCTAACGTCGTCACCGTCAGCAAACGTGGGGCGGGCCCCGATGTTGAGGACGGCGGGGTGGGGGAGGGAATCAGAGGCGGGAGCGCCGGGCGGCGGGTTGAGGAGGCGGGCGTAGCTGTGGGTCGGTGCGTGGGATGAGAGTGTGTGGTGTCAAAGCAAAACAAACTCCAAACGGGGAACGCCTCCCAACACAACAAAACCCCACACACAACCCTCGCTCACCCAAAGTACACGCCGCGCGGTCTCCCCGCGACGACGCTTCCCACCACCCCAGTGTCCAGGTTGGCGGTGGGCACGCCCATCGCACGCGACCCCCGGCCAAAGCCGGTGACCACGGGGGCGGTGAGGAGGAGGGGGGGGGGGGGCAGGGTTAAGGCGGGGGGGAGCTGAGGGAAAGGTGTGTGGTAGAGTGAATGGGCAAGGGAGAAGAGAGGGTGAGTGCTCACAGCCCTGCGTTCTTTCTCTCCGCAACCGCCCTACCTCTCTCCCCACTCACCTGTAGCACAGCAATGTAGCACTCCTCATCCACCAACTGCACCAGGCGCAACGGCAGGCCAGCCCCAATCAACTCCTCCCACCCGCGCTCATCGGGCAGTGTGTGGGGCACCGTCTCCGGATCCGCATTCCGCAACCTCCCATGCCACGCCCGACCCAGGGGGTGGGACACAACGATGTAGCCTCCAGGGCGCAGAAGGAGGGAGGCAGCGATGAGGGCGGAGGGCTGGTCTGCGACATTGCCAAACACGGCGTTGAAAAAAATGGCATCGACAGGACCTTGGTAAGCAGGCACCGACTCCACGTCTCCCAGCCAGGTGCGCACGCCTGGGTCGTTGCCTAACAGGGTGGTGGAGGACGCATGGTCGGTGGTTAGACGGGCCAGCATGGCGGGGGAGACATCGACGGCTAAGACGTCGCTCACGCCGCGCGCGCGCAGAGGGGGGATCAGGCACCCGGTGCCCGCCCCCACATCGATAACGCGGGAGGTGGGGCCCAAGTTGGGGACGGAGGCGATGATGCGGTGCAGGCGCTGTGGTGGGAAGGTGAGGGTTTCAGCTGCCCAGTCGGGAGCAGGCAGCCACGCAGCCTCTCTCCTTCCCCCTCTCCTACGCTCGCCTCAACTACTTCTGGCGGCGCTGCCTCCGCAATCGCGTCCACCGCGGCGTCGAACACGGCGGCCTGGGCCGCGTTGTGCGCGGCGCGTGCGTCCGCATTGGGCGGCGCGGCGCGCGGGGGGGGAGGCGGTTGGTGTGTCCTCGCCCGCGTGGGCGTGGCGCCACGCAGGGGGACGCGGCAGGGGCAGCCTGCGCGAGCTGAGAGAGTCGGCATCGGAGCCCGCGGGAGGCAAATGCGTCAGAAACTACACAGCCGACTGAACGACGAAAAACAAGCCGCTCACCGCCCCAGCCTGTGCAGCGGCACCACGTCGCCGCCTCCGCCCGCAAAGCGATCGACACCAAACGATGCGACATCGGCGTCCACAGCCTTCCCAGTCGCCAGGTCGGCCGCGATCAGCCCCACCAGCGTTGAGAATTTAAACCCTTCCCCGCAGCACCCGCCCGCCACGACGACGCGGCCTTGCGCCAGGACATCGATCACGTACCGCCCGTCTGCCGAATCCGTCCACGTGTACACGTGGGGTGAGTGAGGGGTGGGGTGCAGGGTGGGCAGGCAGGACGTGACGCGGGCGGACAGGGCGGCCAGGGTGGCGGCGCACGGTTCGCGGTCAGTGTCCCCCTCCCCCAGCGCTCGCACAGGGTCATCCAGCCCCACCTTGTACCCAGGCGTCACAATGCCAGGCATGGCGTACAGCGAGGACGCGCCGCCGATCGGTCCGTCGTACCAGCAGGGCCAGTCGTGCGCGGGGGGGAGGCCGCCGCCGCCGCGCGCGGCCACGTCAAAGTGGGCCACCTGCTGCACACGGGGGCCAAACGCGAGCGGCCGCCTCCCCTCGGCAGTCAGCACGGGGTCCAACAACGCCTGGATGCCGGTGCCGTGGGCCAGGACGGCGACGTCGGCGTCGTGGTGGCGCCCGTCGGTCGTTGTCACGCGCACGCGGTCGTTGTTCTCCAGGCACACGCCCTTCACACGTGCGTCCGTCAGGAGTGCACCTCCCGCGTTGACAAACAGCTTCATGTGGGCTCGGTTGGCGGCTTCAGCCAGCACGACGCCGGCTTCGGGTTGCCACACCGCGGGACGTGTGTCGGGGGCGAGGGACGGCAAGTGGCGCCCGACGTCTCGCGGGTCGATTAAAGTGTGATCCACCCCCTCCCCAGCCAGCGCGGCCGCCACCTCCAGCACACCAGCCTCTTCATCGCGCCACAGAATGCCGCGCGTGACCAGGATGGTTTCCCCCGCGTCGCGCTCGAGGCGTCGCCACGCGTCGACCGCCGCCCGCCCCAGGCGCACACGCTCTGGGTCAGCGTGGGCGAGGCGCCAGATGCGAGTGCCGCCAGTGCTGGATCCGGAGAGAGGAGCTGGTGTCGGCCCGGCTTCCAACAGGGTGGTGCGCAGGCCAGCGCGCGCGAGCGCGGCCGCGGCGGCCGCGCCCCACGCGCCCGCGCCCACGACGAGGGCACGCATGTTTGGACGTGGAGTGTGGTGTCGGGGTGTGAAGCGTGCGGGACTGCTGGCTTCCAGTCGTGACGAAGGTGCACTGAACAACAAATGTGGGCCGCGTTGTTTGGTGGTGGAGCTCGACTTTTTTTTGCGCCACCTTCTTTTCGACGGACACAAGGGTGTGGTGCAGAGACCGTGCGCACGATCCAACAAACACAGTTCTACAGATCGAACAAAAAACACACTGCTCACCGCAGCACAATCACCTTCTTCCCCGACCCGGGCGGCCGCTCCTCCAGCCTGGCCACCCGCTTGACCGCGCCCGTGAACGCTTTGCGGTCGGCGGGGGTGGCGAGGCGCGCTTTGAACAGGGCGGTCAGCGCGGCGGACGGCAGGGGCCCATGTTCGCGCAGGGCGGCCGTGACGTCGGCGTCGGTGGGAGGGCCAGCAGCAGCAGCAGCAGCACCAGTCCCTGGCTCCGTTTTGACGCGCTTGGCGTCGGTCGCGGCGTCAGCGGGGGACCCCGCCTTGCGCTTGCCGGCAGCGGGTGACGGCGACCGCGCGGGGGCAGACGCGGACGCCCCCCCTGCCGCCCCATCCAGCCGCGCAGCCATGGCGTCCAGGTCTTCGTCTTCGTCCTCGCCCCCACCATCAAACGAGGGCGACCCCCGACGGGCGGCGGCGGCGGGGCCGTCATCGTCCGAGTCTCCGCCGAGTCCCGTCGACGCGAGAATCCGTTTCAACTCTGCATTCCCCCCCACCGCCGAGGGAGACGCCAGGGCGGCGTCCGCGTCGTCGTCTGCGTCGTCGTCGTCGGACGCGCCAAAGCCGGCGGGGGGGGAGGGTGCGGCGTCGGCGTCTGCGGCCGCGTCACCCCCGCCTCCGCCATCCGCCCAGTCGTCGTCGTCATCGTCGCGCGCGTCCACGTGCTCCCAGTCTTCAGCGCCCGCGGCGGCGGCGTCGAGCGCGTTGTTGGCGGTGGCGCCGCCCGGGGGGGCGTCGTCGTCGGCTTCGGCGGGGGCGCGGCGCGCGGCGCGGGGGGCGCCACCCGCGCGCGCGCGCGCGCGAGGCGAGCCTTCACGCCCTCATCGTCACTGCCGCCCGCGCCGCCGTCGCCGTCGCCGTCTCCGCCAGCTGCCGCGGCTTCAGCGTCGGCGCGGGACAGGGCGGCCGCCAGTCTGGAGGGTAGAGCGGGGCCGCCCACGCCGCCGCCTCCGCGCGCGCGCGCCTCCATCGCCGCCTCCGCCTCCTCCAGCGACAGCGCTTTGTAGCGCAGCGGCGGCCTAAACGTGTGCCACTCGTCCACGGGCTGCACGGTCGTGCCGCCCTCGCCGTCTCGGATGAGGAGGAAGTAGGCGCCGCTCGTCAGGCCGCCCTCCACGGCAGACGCGGCGACCGGGGGGGCATCCTCCGCTTTGGCCAGGCCATCACGCAGCACCCACCCTCCTTCCGCCACACCGTCGGTGGGGGGGCGAGGGGCCAGCGTCCAGGCAGCACGCGCACGCTCGCGAAAGGGGGGGGCGCCGAGGGGGAAGGCGGCCAGCAGGTGGCGCCTGCCGGCTGGATGGGGGGCGGCGGCGCGCAGGACGAGTTCCTGGGTGGGTGTGGGTGGCGAGGGGAGAGAGGGAGGGTGGGCGATCGCGGGTGGGGGTCGGGATGGTGCCGGGCGTCCTGCCTCACACAGGCGCACACACACCGTCTCGTCTTCCAGCGCGTCCGCCATGGCGGGCGGGTGCGTGTTTGTGTGGTGGTGCGCAGGGAGAGAGAGGCTCGCTCCCCGAGCAGGAGTTTTTTTTTTTTTTGGTGAAGCGAATTGCGGAAACTGTCGTCACTCTGACGACGACGACGACAAATGGCCGACTCAACCAGCGCCGGCCTCCTGTCCACGGCGTGGGCACGAGACCTACTCTCCCGCCCCTCCGTCTCCACCGTCCTCGGCTCGGCCCACGCCCTCGTCTCAGGCGGCGCGACGCCCGGCCTCCCCCCCGATCACTTCTTCACGGCGCTGCTGCGGTCTCGTGTGATAAAAGACATGGTGGCCGCCGTCGACGCCGGCCCTCCCTACACATTCTACGCTCTAGCAGAGCTGGGGGACGCGGTGTGCGGCCACCCGGGCGTCTCCCACGGCGGCGTGTCGGCGGCGTTGCACGATGATACACTCGGAGGCTTGGCCTTCACACTCAAACGCGACGCCATCGCCGGCGTCCCCCCCGGCCCCGCGTTCACGGTGGCCCTGGATGTGGCATATGCATCTCCTGTCCCCGCGGGGTCCGCCGTCCTCGTCACGGCCACCCTGGATCGGGTGGAGGGGCGCAAGATGTGGCTTCAGTCTCAACTAACGACGCAGCCCGACGGCGTGGTGAGGAACACGGCGCGCGCGTTGTTCGTGGTGCCCAAAGCGTGGGCAGAGGGAGGTGGCGACGGCGGCAATGTTGTGTCAGAGGCTGGGGTGGAGAGGTTGGCACGGAGTCCGCGCGAGACTGGTCTGTAAAACAATGTTTTTTCGTTGTCATCACATCTCAAAACCCGCCCACCATGCCCTCCACCTCGACCGCCAGCTCTGCTTGCCCCCCAGCTGGCGGCCACCGACTGGCGCTGGCCAGGGCGCGGACGGCGTCAGGTCCAAAGGCCGCCACCGCGCGGCGAGCAGACGTGTCGGCAATGTCAGCGAGAGAGGCCACCGCTGCGTCGCCGCCCCCGCCGCGACGCGCGGTGGCGGCAGGCAGGGCCAACGGCCCCACCCTGGCGGTGGGAGGCGGCGCCACCGCCGCCAGCGAGCGCAGGGTGCGCGCCGCGGCGGTGAGCGACGCCAGCACGGCCCCCACGTTGGGGTCCCCCAGCTGGGCAGCCCCCAGCTCGTCGTCCACGGACGATGACGCGGCCAGCCCGCCCAGGGTGCGCAGCGCCAGGGCGGCGTGCGTCCAGCGGGGGAGCAGGGCGGCGGCAGCGGCGGCTGCGGCAGAGGGCGCGGGTGTCGCGGGCGCGGGCGCCGCGCTCGTGCCGCCCCAGCGCGGTGCCGCGGCGGGCGGCGCCCCCCACCGCGGGGGCGCGGCGGCCGCCACTTTGGCGCCGCCTGGCAGGCCAGATGCAGCAGTGGCGATCACGGCAGCCACTTCGTCCAGGCACAGGGCCACGGGGTCGCACCAGCCACGCGCGTCTGCGCCGGCGCCGCCGCGCCGCGTGGACGCGCCCCCGCCAAACAGCGCCCTCCGCCGCGCCACGCCGGCCGCGTCGGTGGCTTCCGCGACGAGGGTGAGATCGTGGCGCGCCGCCAGGTCGAGCAAGGGGTCGGCCCGGCCGGCGTCCAGGGCGGTCAGGAGGGCGTCCGTCGGGGAGGCGCGCGGCGCGGACGGCGTCGCGTCCCCCGCGTCGCCCCCCGCAAACGCGACCCTCTCCCCCAGCACGCAGCGCACGGTGGCGCCCCCCGCGCACAGGCCGACGGCTGCCAGCAGCCCCCCCAGCACGGTCGCCGCGGTGGAGGCGCCGCCGTGCGTCGCGACGCGCAGAGGGTCGGCGCGCTTCGCGGCCGCCGTGGCCGCCAGCGACGCCCCCGCCAGCCGCACGGCGGACGGCAGGCACGCCAGGGCCGCCGCCTTGACGGCGTAGGGGCGGCGACGCTGGATGGGGGGGAAGGCGATGACGTCGTCGTTGCTGTGGAAAGAGGAGGGGGAGGGAAGAGTGGTTGGGTTTGTCTCAAAAAACGCACCCTCTCTCTCCCCCCCCCCCCCCACACACACACCCACAACTTCCACTCACCGGTACATTGCGTGCACCGCGTACAGCCCCCCGATCGTGGCGCCGTACGCGCCCGCCCATGGCGGCGCGCCAACGCCGCGCGCCGCGGACGCCGCGCGAACAATAACCGCCCCCGCACACGCCGCCACCGCGGGCCACGCGGCCACCACCCGCACGCCACCCCCCCGCACACGGGTGGCCAGGGCCAGGGCCACCCCCGCAAACGGGGCGGCGGCGGGGGGCACGCCCGCGACACGCGGCGGCGCGCCGCCGACGGGCGTCGCGCGCGCCACGCCCGCGTGCAGGGCGGCGGGCGCGGCGGCCGCGGCCGCCGTCACCAGGGTCCACCACAGCGACCGTATGTGCAAGGCGGTGAGGATGGCGCGGGGCAGGCCGAGTGGGGTCAGCAGGCCTGGGGTTGCGGCGCGCAGCGCGACGGCGGCGACCGCGGCCACCGCGGCTGCGTACAGGGCGGTGCCCAGGATGCGCAGCTGACGTGCGTCCGCCCAGCCGGGCGGTGGGGAGGGAGCGGGAGGCATCGGGAAACTGGGTCGAGACACTGCTGAAACACAGTCGATTGCCTCAATTCCCGCCGCGCGCGCGTGAAGTGACCCACCGGCTGCTCCACGCGCAACACACCGTCGCCGTTGACACACGCTCCTCGCTCACGCGACCTGTGTGTCCAGGCTTTGCCAAGTGGTCGCGCTGGCAAAAACACGTGACCCGCGACACCCAACTCGCTGCTGCCTCGCTGTGTGGTGGAGCCCCGCGCTCTCCCTCCCTCTCCCAATCCCCAATTTACGCCACCGAGGCGTGGACTGCCTCCATCCGTCCCCTCGACGGCGCCACCTGATTAGGGGAGGCCGTCTGTGTTGACTGTTGTGGTTCGCGTTTCGCACGCGTGTGTTCGTTCCCCTCTTTTCTCCACATACAACCCCATGCTGCCCCAAGCTGTCTACGGTGGCGGCTACGGTGGCTACAAGGATGACGCTCGCGGGTTTGGAAAGTGAGTTTGGTGGTGGGCAAGGGGGGCTGCGGGGCGTCCGCGCGGCCGCGTTTCCCGCGCCATTGGAAGCCGGTTCTCACCCTCCCTCCCTCCCCTCAGAAAACGCAACCCCGTCGCCCGCGCCCTGTCCCGCCACGGCGGCATGCTGTCCCTCGTCCTGCTGCTGGCCCTGGGCGCGGGCGGGCTGGCGTTCACGCGGCACGCGTCGTCCTGCCGCGCCGCTGCCGCCAAGGCGCACGCCCAGATCACGGAGCTGCAGAACGAGCACGGCCGGGTCAAGGTGAGTAGTGGAAAGCGTTTGTGTGTGTGTGTGTGTGTGTGTGTGAGGGTTTTGGGGAGGGGGTGTGGGGACAGCTTTTGCCGATCCTTGTCGCTCCTTTTTTCCACTCCCTACCCTTCCTCCAGACCACGCACCACGTCTCCTCCAAACTCGCAGACGCCAAGTCGCGCGAGGTGGCCACCCTGCAGGCCGCCCTGGACGAAGTGCGGCGCCAGCTGGCCCACGAAAAGGAAACAGTCGCCTCGCGCGACCGCCGCGTGGCCGAACTAGAGCACGCCACTCACGGCCACGGCGCGACGCAGGCTGAGGTGGACGCCCTGCGCTCCCGCGTTGACACCCTGACCCGAACCCTGGCCGACAAGACGCGGGAAGCGGACGAAGCGCGCCGCGCGCTGGAGACGGAGAAGGAGCTGCACCTGAAGAAGGAGGCGGAATGGCGGGCTGGCGGTGGCCACGCGTCCGACGATGACGACCACGCCGGCTTCCTGCAGGTGGCCACCCTGCTGGAGGAGCAGGGGGTGAAGCACCCTGGGGGGACCAAGGCGCTCGCGTCGACACTGGCCAAATTCTTTGAGCGCCAGATGGCTGACGTCATGGCCTCCGCGGAGCGGGGGGACAAGGTGGCCGACACGCCCGCCCACGACATCTCCTCCAAGCTGATTCAAACGCTGACGGAGCAGGGGGTGACGTCGTCTCACGGGCTGGACCACTTTTTCCAGACGATCGACCATTTGACTGATGCCGCCCTGACTCACTGGGCCCCCAGCCCGCCTGGGGACCACGCCCAGCACCATGCGGACGCGCACGCGCAGGCGGCGCATCACGGCGGCGGCGGCCACCACGACGCCCACGCGCAGCCGGATGCCGCGCACCACGGCGGCGGCGACCACCACGCCGACGCTGCCCACCACGGCGGCGACCACCACGCGGAGGGGCGGCACAAGCCGGATGCATCCGGGTTTGTGATGTGAGTGTTGGGGTGGTGGAGGGACAAGACAACACCAAAGAGAGAGAGAGGGTGGATGGTTCGAGCGACAAGCGAGAGAGAGGAGACTCCCCAAAAGAGGCACAAAACCACAATCTTTCGTTTTTTTTTTCCTTCTTCCCTCCTTTTCATTCACGAGAATGTAGAGTGCGCTGCGCGTGTGGCGGTGTGTGCGTGTGAACAGTGTTAGGGTGAGGGGAGGTCGGAAGAGAGGGGCGCCAAAAAGCACAGGGTCGGCGTCTCGCTCGCTTGCTCGCTCGCCCCCCCGCTCCACACCCCCTTTTTTCTCACTCTCTGTGCGCGGTGTGGGCGCTCGCCCTCCCACCGCTGTCTGTGCCACACCCTAGGCCAGCCTCACGCACGCTCCCCCCTCCAGTGAGGGGGCGCGCGCGCAGCAGGCCCCCCGCCCGTTCTCGGGCCAGGCGGAAGCCGCGCTGCGCCGCGGTCCCCATTCTCTCGCCCTCTGTCGTCCGCCCTCACTCGCCGACACCACTCCCCCTCCCCCCGCCGCCCCCTCTTCACACTCTGCACCAGCCATGCTGCGCAGCATGCGCAACAAGCTGACGCGGCGGGGGTCCCTGCCCCGCGACGGCGCGCCCGCGTCCACGCCCCGCGACGCCGACCGCGCGGGCCCCTCGGGGCGCCCGCCTGCCCCGCCTCCCGGGGAAGCGGGCGCCGCCGGTGACCCGAGCGGTGACGACCCGGCTGGCGGGTCCGGGGGCCCACCCCCCAGCCCGCGCGATGCTGCCGCCGCGGCCGCGTTTGCGACGCCGCTGCCGTCGTTTCGGGATGTCACGCCCTCCGAAAAGCCCGCCCTGTTTCGGGCCAAGCTGCGCGCGTGTCGGGCGGTGTTTGATATCGGGGCGGTGGCCGCGGCGGCGGGCCCCTTTGGTGGGGGTGCGGTCGGGGGCGGTCCCCCTCCTGCCGACCCGTACGCCCGTGAAAAGGAGGCCAAACGCCAGACCCTGCTGGAGTTGGTAGACTACGTCAATGGAGGACCGGGACGCTTCACGGACGACGTCGCCCCGGACGTGGTGGCCATGGTGGCGGCCAACCTGTTTCGCGCGCTGCCGCCCGGCCGCGCGCGCGCGGGGGGGGCAGACGGCGTCGACCCCGAGGAGGAGGAACCGACACTAGAGCCGGCGTGGCCGCACTTGCAGGTGAGACGAAGATTGCATGGTGGAGGGGGGGGGGAGGGGGAGTGTGTGTGTCGAGAGGCGCGCGCGCGCGCGCGTGTGTTGGTTGTTTCCACCCACCTCCTGTCCTCCCCACCCCCCCCATCACCACAGATCGTCTACGAGTTTCTGCTGCGCTTCGTCGTCTCCCCCGACACCGACGCCAAGACGGCCAAGCGCCACGTGGACGCTCGCTTTGTGGTGAGGCTGCTGGACCTGTTCGACTCGGAAGACCCGCGCGAGCGCGACTACGTCAAAACCATTCTGCACCGCATCTACGGCAAGTTCATGGCGCACCGCCCCTTCATCCGCAAAGCCATCAACAACGTGTTCTACAGGTTCATCTTTGAGACGGAGCGGCACAACGGCGTGGCCGAACTGCTGGAGATTTTGGGGTCCATCATCAACGGGTTCGCCCTCCCCCTCAAAGACGAGCACACCCAGTTCCTGGCGCGCGCCCTCATGCCCCTGCACAAGCCCATGTGTGTGGGCCTGTACCACCAGCAGCTGGCGTACTGTGTCGCCCAGTTTGTGGAGAAGGATCCGCGGCTGGCCGCGCCCGTGCTGCGGTCGCTGCTGCGGTACTGGCCCGCCACCAACTCACAGAAGGAGGTGCTGTTCCTGGGGGAGGTGGAGGAGGTGCTGGAGTTGACCCAGGTTGGTTTGTGGTGGGGTGGGGGGTGGGGGTGGGGGAGGCGGAGGGAGAGAGAGGGAAGGGGGTGAACCAACACACACACACGACTCACCCTTCCCCACCCTCCCCCAACCCATCTAGGCTCCCGAGTTTGGCCAAGTCGCGGGCCCCCTCTTCTCCCGCATCGCGCGCTGCCTTACCTCCCCCCACTTCCAGGTGGCGGAGCGCGCCCTGTTTCTGTGCAACAATGAGTATGTGGTCACTCTCGTGGCTGCCCACCGCACTACTGTGCTCCCCGCTGTCTACGCCGCCCTCGCCTCCAACGCGGCCGGCCACTGGAATGGCGCAGTGGCTGCCTTGTCACTCAACGTACGCCGCCTCTTTCAAGAGATGGACCCCGCCCTGTTTGACGAGTGCGCGGCCGCGGCCGACGCGGCAGCCGCGGCGGCCGCCGCGTCGGCCGCCGCGCGCGCGGGCAGGTGGGCCGCCGTGGAGGCCAAGGCGGCCAAGGCGAGGGCCAAGGCCAAGTGAAGAGATAAGAGAGAGAGAGAGTTGTGTTGTGTGTTCTGTACATGTTTGGCTGGAGAGAGAGAGGGAGTGAGGGTGGTGGTGGGGACGGCTGCGCCTGGTTTTTATGTTTGGAGTTTTCGCATCCACACACCATTTTTGTGTGCCTTTCCCTCCCCCACGCTGCGTCGTTTAAAAGAGTGACGCGTGCCGTGGTGGTGAGGGGGTGGAGCGTTGTGTGTGTGTGGGCGCACCGCAGGAGCTGTAGTCAAAGAGTGAAGAGAGAGCCGAGTTTTTTTCTTCAACGTCGTCTTTTTTTCGGCGACACACTCTCTCGTTTTTTTTTTTTGCGCCTCCCCGCTCACAGTGCACAACGCACCCCACTGTGACAGCAGGCGACCAACACCACAGCCTTTGGTCGGCGCGGGACCCGGGGGCCGCCCACACCGATTCCCGCGCAATGCGGCTAGCCGCGCCCTCCCACCATCCCCTCCCCTCCCGCCGCCCGCCCCTCCGCCCCCCCCTCCAAACCATGGCATCGTTTGCATCCCTGCCAGGTCAATCAGGCAGCGCCGCCACCCCGCCCTCCCGCCGTTGGTCGCTGCCGCCACGCCCGCCGCCGCCCGACCCGCTGCCGGCGCGGCTGCTGTCCTCCTTTCTGGCGACGAGTTCTGTGCCTTACAGGTGAGAATGGAATGAGGCGTGGGAAAGAGTTGTGTGCGACAGTGTGTGAGATCAGATGAAGACAAACATTGACACAAACCCGATCTACCTCCCCTCACAGCTCCTACGTCCCCACCCCCCCCACCCTCCTCCACCGCGTGCACGCCCGCGCCAAGCTGTTCCTGCTGCTGGCCGTGCTGCTGCTGGCGGCGCGCTCCCCCCCCACTGCGCGCGCCGCGACTGCGGCCGGCGTGGCGATGGTGACCGCGGCCACCCTGCCGCGCGCGCTGGCGACCGCCCAGCTGCGCCGCGTGGCGGGCGTCGCCGCCTTCATCTTTTTTTTGACGGCCATCGGGGCAGAGGGTGTGCCCCCCCCCCTGCAGGCGCGGGCGCCCGCGCCAGCGCTGGTGGGGTTGCCGCCGCTGCCTGCACCGACCACCACCTCTTACTCTTACGTCGTGTTTCATTTCGCCTTCATCACCATCACACGACGCTCCCTGGCCCTGGCCACGTCAGCTGCTGCGACGGCGTTCGTCGCACTGCAAGGGTCCAGCCTGGCGTTGACGACCACCCCCGCAGAAGACGCGGCCTTGGCACTCACAACGCTGCCTCGCCCCTCCTCCAGCCGAGGCCCCGCGGGCGCCACCGCCCTGACGCTGCTCCTGTCCCTGCGCTTCATGGCCCTCGTGTTTGATGAGGCGCGCGGCCTGGCCCTCGGCCTGGCCGCGAGGGGCATCCCCTGGCGCGACCTCGGCCCCGGGGGCGCAGTGTCCCTCACCATGCGCCTGATCGGGCGCCTGTTTGCCAACCTGCAGGCCCGGTCGTCGGATGTGGCGGTCGCCATGACGGCACGCGGGTTTGCGGGGCCGGGGGACCATGTTGTGCACCCCGCGGCGGGTGTGCCTGTGAGTTGGTCGGCGACTGCCGTGGCTGTGTTGATCGGCGTGCTGGCGTTGGTGCGGGCGGCCACGGTGTCGCCCGTGGTGTGAGAGAGAGACAGAGGGAAGTGTGAACTGATGGGAAAACATGTAAACAATGAAATGAACGAAAAAAAACAATCAACCACGGAAACCACGCTTTCTGCCCTCTCCCTCTGCCTATGCTGCCACCCCATCCTCACGCTTGCCATCCTCATCTTCACCACTCGGCGGCGCCCACGCCTCCACCCGCGCAAAAGCAAAGTAGGAGGCCGCATTCTGGGCGGCCGCGACCGCCACCAGCGCCATGCACCAGAAAAAGGACCACATGTCCACCGCGATCATAGGGGGGGGGATGCCAACCTGGGTGTTGCGCAGTGGAGTCAGAGCAAACAGGGCGCCAAAGGCGGCCGACATGTTGGTGAGGGACTGGTCGGTGCCGCGTGGGCGGATCCAGAGAACGTCGACCGAGACGGCAAACACGCAGAGCGCGAGCATCCACATGAGGCAGCACACGAAGAAGGACAGGATTTTGGTGAAGGTGGTGCGTTGCAGTCTGAATTTGACGGTGATGAAGGGGACGGGCACTCGCGACTCAAGTGCGACGGAGACGCGCACATCCAGCGACGTAGGCGGAGCCAGCGCGATGACGCCCCACGGAATGTGGGTCTCACTAAACACGTCTGCGGTGCCATTGGTGGTGAAGGACATGTCAGCGGCGGCTTGGGCGATGTATTTATCGAAAGGAAAATACATTAAAGAAGCGCGCGGCGACACAGGGATCAGCATCGTCTCCTGGACTGGGGCCAGCCAGGGGATGGACCGGTTGAACTGGATCGGCATGTCGACACCATTGAACTGGAGGGCCATGCCGTCGTAGCCGCAGCAGGACGCTAATCGACTGCCATTGTTGAAAATGCCAAAAGAGTACAGCGCCAACCCCAGCGCGATGGAGGAGGGAGGCGCCGCCGCAGCGGCCGTTTCATAGCGTGGGATGTAGGTGATGGCCAGGATGTACGCGTCGAAGGCGGCGGCCGGCGCATCCGGCGGTGGTGGCGCCTGCCGTTGGCGGAAAGACGTTCTTAACAGCGTCATTGTCGCTGGATCAAAATCCACCGCCGCCAACAACGCGTCTGGCGTCGCAAATGTGCTGGTGTGCGCGTACCCCACGTCCCACGCCGACCGAGAGCTGGCGGTGACCGTGCCACCGCGCGCGTAGCCGCCAAAGTAGACGGGGGCCACTATGAGTGCTAGCACGACTGAGGCGGTGGCCAGGGCTACAGCAGGCAGTCTGGCGCGGCGAGGGATGGACCGGGTCCAGGCTCGGTCGAGCGCGGCGCGCGTCAGGAGGGTGTGAGGGCGTGACGTCGAGGCACGCGCCGCCGCTGGCTCAACTGGCTGCGGTTTGGATGACGACGGCGGCGCCGACGCGACAGCATGTGCGCGTGCTCTGTCGCACGACACGTGTCGTGCGTGGGTCGCGGACGGGGCGGGGGCGGGGGGCGGCATGGAGAAAACGCGAAATGCCGCACGTCGAAGAGATGTGACCAACGTTCGTGGCTTGGCTTTACATATTCACGTGCCGCCCTCCTCCACTTTCTCGCTGTCGCCCTTGGCCTCCTGCCTCCTCCACGGCTTCTCCAGGGCTAATTTATAAGCGATGACGGCTAAAATGAGGGCGAGTTCAATAATTAAAAAAATCCAGCCCACCAGCGCGTGTTCCAGCACAAGGTAAGCAATGTTGAACGCCAAACCGCCCGCGTACAATGCTGTCCAACCAAAATCAATGTCCTGAGCAGATTTCGTCCTGTGGATCTTGTACAACTGGGGGACGAGGCAGAAGGCGAGCAGCACGCCGCCAACAACGCCCATCGCGTCGCGCACGCGGTCCGACATTGGAGGTGGGACGAGGACTAGTACGACCCACAGGCTGCAGTGGATGGATGAACTTGAGTGACGGGGGAGGGGCGGCAGCCGTGCGGCTGTGCGGGAGGCAAACGTTGTCAGAAAAAAACGGTCGAGAGTCGGGGCATTCACGTCGTCGTTTTTCTCTTTTGTTCAGGGGCCACGTCCGCGCACGCGGCTCCCCCGCTTCCCGCCCACACCATGCTGTGACTCGGTGTCAGCCACACACACACACACACACATACGGCCCGCTTCTCGTCCTGCCTTTTGCCGGACGCGCACACCTGCCCACACCCTCTCTCCCTCCCAAATGGGCAACCAACTCGGCGTGCCGGCGCGGCCGACGCCCGATATGGTGGCCGAGGTGCCGGGCCTGGTGTTCAAGGAGGCATTGGGTGAGTGTGTCGGAGAGGCAGGGGCGAGGCAGGGGCAGCGACAGAGGGGACCGCCCACAGACCGCCCACCCACCCACTCTCTCTCTCTCACACACACAGGCGGCGGCCGCGTCCTTAAGTCGGCGTTGTGTGTGCATGATGATGCGGGCTTGGTGGTGGTCAAGGTGCGAGAGTTTGTGTGTGTGTGTGTCGGAAGCGGACACACCCGCCCCGTCATCGTCTGTTTTTTCCCTCACTTCCTTCCCTTCCCTCCCCACAGATCTACCAAAAGCGGGGCGACGCCATCTCTCTGCGCCCGTATGAGCAAGCCATGCTGGACGCGCGGTGAGCGTGACTGGATGAGGAAGCGAAAAAGAAGAGAGGCAGGAAGAGCGTCGTTTTTCCCTCACCTCCCACCCACCCCCTTTCCTCCCAGCGACCGCCTCGCCCACCTGCCCTTCCCCCACGCCCTCGCCCCCTCCGCCATACTGGACACCCCCGCCGCCGCCTACATCGTGCGCCCCCACGCCCACGCCAGCCTGCGCAGTCGCCTGGGCACCCGCCCCTTTCTGTCGCGCGCGCAGCGCGCTTGGTGCGCATTTCAGGCGACCGCCGCCCTGGCCGACGCGCACGCTGCAGGCGTTGTGCATGGCGACATCAAACCCGAGAATGTGCTGCTGACGAGTGGGGGGTGGCTGCTGCTGGCCGACCCTGCGCCCCACAAACCCGGGGCTTTGCCTGCAGACGACACCGCTGACTACTCCGCGTTTTTCGACGCGGGCGGCACGCGCGCCTGCTACGTCGCCCCCGAACGCTTTGTCGCGGGAGGCGGCGGCCTGGACACCGCCAGGCGGCGCTCCCGCCCCGTGTCCCCCGCGGCCGACGTGTTTGCGCTGGGGTGTGTGCTGGCCGAGGTGTGTGCGGGGCACACGGACGAGCGCGATGGAGGGGTGGCCGCGCTGCCGCCCTCTGCCACCACCACTGGCCCCCTGTTCGACTTGGCCTCCCTGCTGGCGTATCGCGCGGGCGGGGACCCTCCAACGGGTCTGGCCCGGGTGGACGCCCCGTTGCGGTCGCTGGTGGCGGCCATGGTGTCGTGTGACCCGGCGGCGCGCCCGACCGCGGCCGCCGCTGCTGCGCGCGCGGCGGCAGCCTTGCCGTCCGTCTTCACCACGCGCCTGCACTCTCTGTGGCGGGATGTGTTGAGTCTGGACGGGGATGGGCGGGTGACTGCCGTGCTGGGCGAGTGGGACGCGATGCAGCGGGGTGAGGCCGAGGGAGCGCGGGATGGTGGTGAGAAGAGCGGTGCTGCTGCCACGCCCACCACCACCACCGCACCCGCCTCCCTGGACGCCTCCACGGTGGCACGCGACGTCGGAGGCCTGCTGGCCGACACGCAGACCCTGCTGGCCCGGCTGGAGAGCGCGCACCAAGACCGCAGCGCTGTGTCCACGCCCCCGCCGCCAGACGCGCCGCCTGCCGACGCTCCTGCGTCCCCACCCTCCCGTCCTCCTCCCCCCACCATCGACGCCACCGCCGCCACCCTCATGACCTGGCTCGTGGCCTCCTGCCTGCGGGGCGCGCCCTCGGCCGACGTGCGCGCGCGCGGCGTGCGAGCACTGGCCGGCCTGGCCGCTGTCTCCGACGACGCCACCCGCGTCGACGCCGCCCTCCCCTACGCCCTGGCCCTGTTGACGGACCCAGCTGCCAGCGTGCGCTATGCAGCCGTGGGGGCGGTGGCCGACGTTCTGTCTGCCACGAGCGCGCTGCTGTCGCGCGGCGCGGGCGCCGCGCGCGCACTCCTCGCCGATGTCGTGCTCCCTGGGCTGGCCCCCGTCCCCACCGACCCAGCTGAATGTGTGCGCGTGGCGGCGGCGGCCGACTTGGCCCGCATCGCGGTGGCCGCGTGGCGGCTGGCTGATGGTGGGGGTGGTGGCGACGGCGACGCGTCCGCCCCCCCCATCAACACAGCTTTCCTAACGCGCGCAGTCGAGCGCGCTCTCCATGACCTCGCCGTCGGCCCCGCCTCCTCGCCCGCCACCCGGCGCGCCCTGCTGCCCCGGCTGGGGGCGTTGGCGTCCGCGCTTGGACGCAGGGAGGCCAACGATTTTGTGCTTCCCGCCGCCATCACATTTTTAAACGATCGAGACCCAGCCCTGAGGGCCGCCTTTTTCAGGCACGGGCCCGCCCTGGCTGCGGCTGCCGGCCCGGGCGGCCTGGAAGCCTTTTTGTTGCCGTGCGCTGAGACCGCGCTGACCGACGCCCACCCGTCCGTCGCGGCCGCCGCCCTCGGCTTCCTGGCGCACGCGGCCGCGTCGCCCGACCTGCGGCGGCGGCCGCTGCTGGCTGTGGCGCGGCGGGCGCTGCCGGGCGCCCTGGCGCGAGACGCGCACCCAGCCGTGCGTGCGGCGGGGGCGCGCTTCGTGGCTGCCGCCGCGACCGCGCTGCGGCCGGCCGAGGCGGCCGCGTTGTTGGGCCCCATTGTGGAGGCCGCGGCAGGTAAGGCGCCGTCCTGCTTGACAGATGCAGCGGCTGTGGCGGCGTGTTTGGGGGATGGTGGGTCGGTTGTGCCGCCCCGCACGTCCCTCCCTCCCACCCTGGCCGCCACCACTGACGCCCCCCTGCTGGCTGTGGTCACTGGCGGCCCCATGTCCGCCACCACGACGGGCGTGTCCGCGTTGACGGCCGCCCTGGCGGCGTCTGCTTCGCTGGCGGCAGACTCCCCAGTGCCGACCTCCACCCTCAGCCCGCCGACCGACACGCTGTCGCGCGCCGCGCGGCGCGTCCCTCCCCCCGGCGGCGCCCTGGCAGACCTTCTGGCCGATGACTATGGTGGCGCCTCCTTTTACGGCGCACCCCTGCCCCCCCAACCCACGGCCGCCTCAGCCGCCGCGGTCGGCGCGGCGGCAGCTGCCGACCTCGCCCCCGCCGCCCCCGCCGACCCCTGGCGCCCGCGTGGCGTCGCAGTAGCCCACATGGCTGAACACACGGCCGCCATCAACGGGCTGGCGGTGGCGGGGGGGCGGCTGCTGGCCACCGCGTGCGCCGACGGCGCGGCGCGCGTGTGGGACGGCGGCTCGTTGGAAAAAGCTGCCTCGCTGCGGTCTGCCGCCGCGTATGGGGGGCAGGGCGGCGTGGCAGGCGGCCTGACCTGCATCGCCCCCGTCGGCACCGACGCGTTTGCCACGGGCGCGGGGGACGGCAGTGTGCACGTGTGGCGGGTGGAGAGGGCGGGCGGAGCACCGCGCGGCGGCGCCCCCACACGCGCTGCCTCCACGTCTCGTGCCACTGTGCTCACCCTGGATGAAGGCGCCATCACCACCGCCCTGGACTGGCCCACTGGGCGCGCCCTGTTGTTTGCCACCGCCCGCGGCGGCGTGGCAGCGTGGGACGCACGCGCGGCGCCGCGCCCCGCGTGGCGCGCGGCGCCGCCACCGCGCGACGGAGCGGTCACTGCAGTTGCCGTCGACCCACTCTCCTCCACCTGGTTTGTGACGGGCACGTGCCGCGGGTCGCTGGCCCTGTGGGATGCGCGCCTGCTGCTGCCCGTGGTGGAGTGGGCGCTGCCGGGGCGCCCGCGCGTGGATGCTGCCGCGGCCGCGACTGCGCCGCCCCCACGGTGCGGCGTGCGGGGCGACCCGCCCGCCGGGCCGTTGGTTTATGTTGCCGCTGGTGGTGAGGCCAGCATATGGGATGTGGTGACCGGCGTGCCGCGCGGCGTGTTGAGGGTGGGGGGCGGCGCGCCGGGCGCGGCGGCGGGCGAGCCCGCTGTGCTGGGCCCACCCCCCGCCGCGCCCACACCCACCGCGGCCGACCCCGTCCTGCCCGACCGTGGGATGGGAGGTGTCAACTGTTTGCTGCCCTCGGGCGCAGGCCCCATCCTGACTGGAGGGGGCGACGGCTGCGTGAGGCTGTGGGACGGCGCGCGTCCTGAAGAGAGTTATACAGTGGCTGGGGACCCAGAGGCGATGACTGCCGCTGCTGCGTCCTCCCCTCGCCACCCTGGCTTTGCCACGCCGCCTCCTGCCCTGGCCACGCACGCGTCCCCGTTGCCGCCACCGTCCGCGCCGCGCGCGAGCATCTATGCGCGGCGCCTTGTGCGCGGAGTGCCCGTGGTCGACGAAGTGCCGTGCGCCGCGCCCGCCCCCCCGCCCGCAGGCAGCGGCGGCGGCCCTGGCCTGGTCGAGCCCCAACCAGCCGGCCTGGCCCATCGGGACGCGGTGCTTGCGCTGGCCGAGGTGGCGGGCGGCGACGGCGGGCGGCTGCTGGTGAGCGCGTCGCGGGATGGTGTGGTCAAGGTGTGGCGGTGAGAGAAAAGTGTGCTTTGTTTATGTGTCGAAATTGTCTGTAGAGGCTTTAGCAGTTTTGTGTGTGCGGGAAACAGTGTTTTTCAGGAGCAGAAGCAGAGACCCCCCCTCTCTCACCGTCCTCTTTCCTACCCTCCCAACCTGCCCGCCGCCGCCTGCGCCGCCGCCAGGTCGGCCGCGCTGGACGGCCGGTCCCGCGCTCGCGGCGCCCCCGGCGGCGGTGGCGGGAAGTCGGTCTCCCGCGCGTGGGACCACGCCAGCGCGCACGCGTCGAGCCAGGCGGGTGCCACGATCGCCGCCCCCGTCGCCCGACCGGCCACCGCTTTGGCGGTGCCGTCTGCGGCGGCGACAACGTGCGTGGTGGAAGCGTCCACGGCGTCTTGTAGGGTGGCACCCAGTGCGAGCGCTGTGCGCGCGGCGGGCGCCGACCGCGCGTCGGTGCCGATCGGCGCTACACCACTCAACACAAGGCGGCACCCGGAAAGCACGCGCCGACGTTCGGAGGCCAGGTGGACGCGCACATCCACGCTGCTGGCGTCTGCGTCAGCGGCTGCAAAGGAGGCGGTGTGGACGGCCTCTAAAACGCGGGCCACCATCGACAGCGCGCCGGAGTCAGCGCACTCATCCGTGTCCTTGGCCAACAGGCTGACCGCGCCAGCGAATTTAACCGCGTCCGCAGGAAAATAAACGTAGCGTGGAATCACAATCAGGTTGTCTGCGTGCCTCGGCCACACGGCGCGCGTGTCGTCCAAAATGAGCGTCGCGTGCGCGTCGCCCAGCACGACGTCCAGCGATTTGGCGTGGGCGCGCGTGGAGTCGCCCCCGCTGATGACGCGGTCGCCGAAAAGGGTGGCGCCGGGGTCGAGGAGGGCGGCCATGGCATCGGCATAAGAGCGGTCGCCGTGGGTGTAGACAGAGAGTTCGAACTGGGAGGCAGCAGCGGCCAGGAAGGACCGACACCCAGGCCTCAGCTTGGTCCACAGACCCAGGGAGGGGAGGTGGAAGAGGGTGCGGCGGGAGGTGGGGGGCAGGCAGGGGATGCCTGGGTGGTGGCGGCGCGGGGGAGGAGTGGTGGTCGTGGCGGGGGTGGCTGTCGTGCCAGCGGCAGCAGTCTCACCTGTCGCCTCGCCCTCGGCGCCAAGCTTGGACGCGGTGGTGGTGGCGTCGCCGTCATCGCCAGCCGCAGCGGCCGCGCCACCACCCGCGTCTCCCCCACCCTCCTCCGCCAGCACGCGCTCCACGCAGCGCCCCAACTCGGCCGGCAGCTCCCCCACCCGCGTCGAGTTGAGCAGGGTGTGGTCCAGGTCGAGGACTAGGTGCAGCCGCCGCGCCGCTGTCGCGGCCGCGGTGGCAGAGGCAGCCAGGCGGCCGGCTTCGGTGGCGGACAGCTTGAGGCCGGCGTGGATGTAGCTGTAGGGAAGAGGTGGCGGCTGTGTGTGAGTTGGGGAGGGAGGGACGGCGGGGTCTGTTTCGGCGGCCGGTCGGAAAAACGAGACGGCAACCCTCCTATTTTCCCCTGTTTCCCCTGTCCCCACCACCGAACACCACCCCTCAACCCACACAAAAAACTCACCGCAGCGCCACACCGCCGTCGTCAGCGCGCGCGTCCCCCGCCGCCGCGAGGACGTGAGCCGTCACCACGCCGCCGCACGCGACGCACAGGCCGCCCATGGTGGCGGGGTGGGGGCAGGCGGTGGTGGTGACTGGTGCTGCGTCTGTGCGGGCGCGTTTGGAGGTGGGGCTGAGAGGGAGGAGGGAGGGAGGGGTGGCATCGGCAAAACGGCGTCGACGCGGACGCCCTCCGCCCCTCCTCTCCTCTCTTCTCTCTCTCTCACCCTGCGTCGCCGTCACCAGCCTGATGCTGCTGTACAGCCGCCGCGCCGTCGTCGTCGCTGCCCAGCTCGGCCTCCAGGGCGGCCGCCAGGCCGCCACTGTCGTCGGAGGAGGGGGGCATGGGAGAGTGTTGAGTGTTGGTGGCGCGTGCGGTGGAGCCCGCGGGGTGGTGGTGGCACGAACCTCTGTCTGCTATAGGGGTGGCATCGGATTCGAGAGAGGGAGTTAAAAAACAAAACGAGCTCTACCCGGCGCTACGCGCCCCATTTCCGACCGGTGCAAAGAACGCACTCTCTCGCAGTCGTCTCTCTTTTCCCCCCTCCCCTCCCCTTCACCCCCCTTCGTCTGCCTCTGAAAAAATCAACATGGCCGCCCTGCTGCACGCGCTCAGCAACGGCCGCAAGTCGCCGATCGAGGCCGAGGTGAGAGAGCGCATTGGGCGCGACGTTTTGTGCTGCATTTTGGGCCGGCCGGTCGCGCCTCCACCCGTCCTCTGCTGTGCATTGTCCCGATCAGACGGTGGCTGACTGCAAGTTCAAGCGACGGAGGGGAAGTGATTACACACCAACTCTCGTTTGGGGCGGCCTGGGCGCGACTAGGGCGCACGACGCGCGTGCCGACGCCGACGGTACAAAAAACGCGGGCCGGCGGTTGGCCCGTGTTTTAGTGGGGCCGGGCGTGAGTGGTGGCACGAGGGCAATGCTGCGTCGTCAGCACGACCGCATGCGGAAGGGAGGGAGGAAGAAACGGTCCGAGGCTGCCCCCCCACACATATTCGCGCTTCGCGTCGGTTTCATCCGACGCTCCCACTTCCCCCCTTCTCTCAGCCTCCTGCCGTCCCCTCCTTTGCCGCCGCCTGCCAGGGCGCCCCCGCCGAGCCTCCCGCCGCCGGCTTGGCCGCTGTCGCCCCCGCCCCCCTGCCCGAGGACGCCCACACCCCCGACGCGTGGGTGCCGCGCGATGCACGCCTGCTGCGGCTGACGGGGCGCCACCCCTTCAACTGTGAGCCTCCGCCTCAAGACCTGGAGAAATGTGGCCCCATCACCACTCCGGGGCTCCACTTTGTGCGCAACCATGGCGCCGTGCCGTGACGGGAGTGGAGGGGGCACACCGTGACGGTGGCGGGGGTGGTGGACGCCCCCACCGAACTCACCATGGATGAATTGGTGGCCATGCCGGCCCGCACGCTGACGGTGACGATGGCGTGCGCGGGCAACCGACGCAAAGAGCAAAACATGCACCGGAAGAGCCAGGTGAGAGAGTGGTGGAGAGAGGGGAGGTGTGGGTTGTTTTTCTCTCCACCGACACTCACACTCCCTCCCACAAACCCTCCAACAGGGATTCAACTGGGGCCCCTCCGGCGTGTCCACCGCCGTCTGGACGGGCGTCCTGCTGCGGGACGTGTTGACGCGCGCCGGCCTGGCGCGCGCGCGCGCGTGCGGCACGTCCCGCCTGCACGTTCATTTCACCGGACCTCCGGGCGAGCTGCCCAAGGGTGACGGCACGTACGGCACCTCCATTCCGCTCGAGTATGCGTTGAACCAGGCCAACGACGTTCTCCTGGCCTACAAAATGAATGGACGCTGGCTGCCCCCCGACCACGGCTTCCCCGTGCGCGTCATCCTCCCTGGCCACATCGGGGGGCGCACCGTCAAGTGGTTGACCCGGGTCAAAGTGCTCGACACCCCATCCGACAACTGGTACCACAAACACGACAACCGGGTGCCGCCGCCGCACGTGCTGACTGCTGACGACGCGGTTGCGGAGGGTGTGTGGGACAACCCGGACTGGGTCATCAACCATTTGAACATCAATTCGGCCATTTGTCAGGTGTGTGTGTGTGTGTGTGTGTGTGTGTGTGTGTGTGTGTGATGGAGAGCGTTGTGTGTGGGGGGGGGGGGGGGAGAGAGAAGGAGGGAAACACACCCACGCACTCGACCACCCCCTCTCTTCTCCTTAGCCCCGCCCACGACGCCCTCCTCCCCCTCACCTCGGCCACCGCCCCCGTTTACTTCAAGGGGTACGCCTACTCGTGCGGCGGCCGCAAAGTGACGCGTGTGGAGTTGAGCCTGGATGATGGCGCGTCCTGGCGCCCCGCCGCCATCGACGTTGTCGAACCCCCCACCAAGCACGGCATTCACTGGGCCTGGGTCTGGTGGCGGCTGGCCATTCCGACGAGTGAGCTTGTGAGTGCCCGCTGTGTGCGGTTGCGGGCGGCTGATTCGTCGATGAACACTCAGCCCAGCACACTGACGTGGTCGTTGCTCGGCATGATGGGCAACCAACACTATGAAGTGCGGTTGATCCCGACAGCCGACCCAGCCGCCGGCGCCATGACGCTGAGAATTCAACACCCTGCCCCCATTGAACCCGGCCCCCTGGGCAGCGTGGGGTGGCGGGAGGAGGAGGCCGCCGCGCGCGCGCCGGTCGACCCCGAAACGCCGCCGCCGTCGGAAGCCACCGTGTCGCGCGTGCCGTCGGGGCGGCTGGCGTCGCGCGCTCCCTCGGGGCGGGTGGTGACCAAGGCTGAACTCGCAGCCCATGCTGACGAAACGTCTGGCGTGTTGTTTGCGTACCGGGGGCGCGTGTACGACGGCTCAAAGTTTCTCGACGCGCACCCGGGCGGCGCCGACTCTATTCTCATCGTCGGCGGTCAGGACGCCACCACCGATTTCGATGCCATCCACTCGGCCAAAGCCAAAGCCATGCTGGACGATTTTTACGTGGGCTGGCTGGCGGGCGGCGATGATGACGAGGAAGAAGAGGCAGGTGAGAAGGCTGCGCAGCCGTCGACCGACGACGCTGCCCCGTCCACCGCTCTCGACCCGCGCCGCAAAGTCGCCCTCCCCCTCGTCTCCAAGACGGTGCTGTCCGCCAACACGCGCTTGTTTCGGTTTGCACTGGCCACGCCCACCACCGTGCTGGGCCTGCCCGTCGGCAAACACATCTTTTTGTACGGCACGCCCCCGCACGCGGGATCGAAAGGGACCCGTGAAGTCATGCTGGCCTACATCCCCATCTCTTGTGACGACGACCTTGGCTACGTCGACTTTGTTATCAAAGTGTACGACGACTCCCTGGGCGGGGGCGTCATGTCGCGCTGGATGGACGCGCTGGCGATTGGGGAGGTTGTGCACGCCAAAGGCCCTGTCGGCCACTTTGTGTACAACGGGCGCGGCGCCTGCAGCATGAACCGGCACATCTTGACCGACGTCACCCACATGTCGTTTGTGGCGGCGGGCACGGGGATTACGCCGTGCTATGCCGTCAGTCGGGCAGCGCTGGCGGATCCAGAGGACTCGGTTGCGCTCACCCTCATCTACGCCAACCGGCATGATGACGACGTGCTGCTGCCCGGTGAGTTGGATGCCTTGGCTGCTGGGTCGGGGGGACGGTTCACCATCATCTACACGCTGTCCCGTCCGTCGGCCGCGTGGCGCCACCGCACAGGGCGCATCGATGCCGCCTTGCTGGCCGAAGTCGTGCCCCCCGCCGCCCCTGGCAGACTAGCCCTTCTGTGCGGCCCCCACGCCCTGGTGGACGACGTGTGCGTGCCCGCGCTGGCGGCCATGGGGTATGGCGAGGACCGGGTGGTGACGTTTTGATGCATGTGGTCGATTGTTTTTTCTGTTTCTTTTTTCCCTCCTTAGTTTCTTCCCTCGATTTTTCCCCCCCTCTTGCGCCTCTTCTTTCAACGTGCGTGCAACCCAAAATTGATTTTCCCATTCTTTTTCTGCAATTTGCTCGTGTATTGTGTGATGGTTGGTTGGTGTCACAGAAACAAGGGGGGGGATGGATCAACTCTCGCCCTCTCTCTCTCCCCTCCCCCCACCAGCCTCCCAACCCGCACGCCAAAAAATGTCTCTCAAGGGGTCACTCAGGTCACGTTTCACTCTCTCTCAATCACGCGGGGGGGGCGGCACAAGTGGGTGGAAAGCCGGGGGGCAGGGTTGTTGCAAGGCGGCGGCCGTCGAAAGAATCACAAGCGAGCGAAAAACGAAAACGCGGGGGGTCAAAACCAAAAAGCAAAAAAGAATCACGCGGGGGCGCAGGAAGCAGGCGCCCATGTCAGGCCCTGCCTTCTGCGTGGGTGTGTGTGGGGGGTTATGGTGTGTGTGTCGGGGGGGAAGCGTAAAAAGCGGGGAAAAAAGGTCGTCGGTGTGTGTTTTTTTCCTCGGTGGCTTGCGGAGTAAGGGGGTGCGTGATTTTTTTTGTTCGCGGGGAAGGGAGCGGCTAGGAGGGTGGCTCCCAGCAGCAGGGCATCAGGGTGCTCTCGCTGCTCCAGAAAACAGAAAAAACGAAAACCCGGTAAGGAAAAGAAAAGAAGGGGGGGAAGGAGGGTCATCCACCCTCATCAGTGCCCGCCGCACCCGCACCCGCTGCCGCACTTCTGGGGCGTCGGCTCCCAGTAGTGGAACGGGCGCTCCGACCGGGCGGTCTCGCCCTGCTTGTAGGTCTCGTAGTAGGCCAGCCCGAATTGGGAGCGGGGCAGGAGTTTGGCGAGCGTGTCGAAACGTGTCGACACGACGACGCCGTGGTCGGGCTCGATGTGGACGTCGCCTTCATAGGCCACGTCGCCATCCGCCGCCAACACTTTGTCCCCAATGGCCGCCTTCTCCTCCAGCGTGATGAGGGCGGCGTCGACAGAGCCGCAGGGGAGGGGGGGTTTGTCTTGGCCGAAAAACGCGACGCCGGCTGGCAGCGCGTCGCGCGCAACAAAGCCGTGGTAGTGGGCCAGGGCCAGGCCCTCGTTTTCGACGGCGGCTACATAGGAGGCCGACTTGCCGGCCGCCTTCAGGCGCTTGGCCAGGGACACGTTGGCGGCGGCTTGGGCCAGGATGAGCCAGGAATCGAAAGAAGGGGAAGTGACCGATTTCAGCGCCGCGCTCGTCTCCAAATAAAACGTGTCGGCGTCGCACGACAGGATGACCCAGTCCTTGTCCTTGTGGGGGGCTTTCTTGTTGCACCCAGAGCGGGTGCACAGGACGGAGACGCGGGTGGCGGTGTCGACGGGGCCGGTGGGGAGGACGTAGGCGAGGAAGCCGTAGGACATGCCGGAGCGGCCGTCCAGGAAGGCGGCGACAACCGCGGGCGCGATGTCGAGGACGCAGTAGGGCAGCAGTTGGGCGGGGGTCAGGTTGATGGCGAAGAGGGGGTCGAGGAGGGGGAGAGCGGCCATGATGGTGGCTTGCGCGCGCGCGACGTGGGCCGCAAGGTCGCCCTTCCACCCGCCCTTGGCGCGCGTCGACAGCGTGAAATCGCGCGACCGCGGAATCCGCCCCTTGACAAACACTTTGGCGCACAGGGCGCGCGCGACGCGGGGGTCGGCCAGTTCATCCCAGCCGTAGAGGCGGGAGCAGCCTTGGACTTGGTAGATGCGAAAGGTGCGGGCGGCTGAGTCAATGTCGATGAAGGCGAGGGTGAGCATGCGCGCGATCGAACGCAGGCCGTGCATGTGGTGGGCCACGTAGTCTTCGCACGCGTGCAGGGCGGGGTCGGGGGCTTCGCGCACCATGATGCAGTTGTTGAAGCTGGGGTGGGTGGAAAGGGTGGGTTGGTGGGAAAAAAATGTCAACCCTCATTCTCTCTTCTCTCTCTCTCTCCCAAAGCATCCTCCACCCCCCGCCCCAACACCACACTACTCACCGAGTCGAGCGCACAAAGTCAAACGGGTGCTGCGCCTTGGGCGACCCCACGCGCGCGACGTCGCCGACACCAACAAACACAACGCCCGGCACAATCTTGCGGTTGCGCCACGTGGCGGGGCGCCACAGCGTGAACTTGGTGTGCTGCACAAAGGCGGGCCCTGCCTTAATGCCGACGGCGGAGAGCGCTTTGAACGCGTTGACGGCGACGATCTTGGTGCGCGTCTCGTTGCGCAGGCGGCGGGGTAGGGGGGCCGACAGCTCGTCGTCGTGCACGATGTCCATCCAGTCGGCGACGGAGGCGCCCGCGGTGGTGAGGATAGTGGTGAGTTTGGCCGCAAACTCCTCCTCACCAGGCGTGGTGAGGCCGGGGCACATGTTGGCCAGCGCGCACACGCGGCACGCCGAGTCGCCGTAGCCTTTGAGGGCGGCGCGGAACGAGGTTTCAGCAGACGACGCGTCCAGGGGGACGCGGCCAGAGGTGAGATCACCCACCAGCTCGGAGGGAGAGTCGCACACCGCGGGGCGGGGGCGCGTCGTGGCCGACACGATCTTGGACGGGGGGGTGGAGGGGATGGGGGCGATGGTGGCGGTGGCCGACATGGTGGTGTGGAGTGTGTGTGGGGTGGCTTGGGGGTGGAAGACGGTGGATCAAGGAAGACGGAGGCGCCTGTGTGTGGTGGGGCGAGGGGGCAAGGTACGGGGGGGTGAGGGTGAGTGTCTGCCGCTCGTGCCGCCCACGGTCTCGACGGCCTCGAGTGTGTCCCGCGCGCGCGCACTCCCCGCCCGACCCCCGCGCGCTGCGCCCCGACCCATGTACCCCCCTCCCCCACGTGCGCCGCACGTCGAATGCGTGCACATGGCTGGTAGTGGGCCGGCAGAGCTCGGGGAGAGGGGCGCCAACCGCCGCTTCACGCATCGAGGGCGCGCGAAGCCTCGAAGGCATCCTCCGCGTGGGCCTCTGCGGTGCGCAGCCGCCACGCGCGCTGGCGCCGCGCCTTCCCATCAAGCGCGCGATCAACACTCGTGCGTGTGTTTTAGTGGGGAAGGAGGCAGGGAGGCGTGAAAGGTGGCGGCGGCGGCGCGGTGCGAGGGCACGCATGAAACATGGTACGCTGATGCGGGGGGTCTTGGGGTCTCTCCACACCGCTTCCTCACCTCTGATTGCAGGCGGCTCCCGCGGCAGAAGAGGGGGCGAAGACGAGGCGCGCTGGTGGGAAGCTCGGGGCTCAGGAGGGGTGGGGGGCGGAGGAGCGCGGGAAAGAAGAGAGTGGTGTGACTGACTCAATTTTTTCGCTTCTACCTAGAAGCCCGACAGGCGCGACTACCTCTCCTCCCTTACCTTCCCAACCCTCCCTTTTCCCCGGTTTCTGCCTTCTCCCTGGCCGGCTGGCACTCGCGGCACACCTCTCCGGCCCTCCCCGACCACCCCCCTCCACCGCACCAGCACTTTTTCTTGCTCTGCCCCGACTCTCTCCAAGGCTCTCGGTCGGTGTCCGTCTTTCCCACTCCCCACACCACATCCCAATGCCCAATACCATCCTCATCACCGGCTGCTCCGAGGGAGGCATCGGCCACGCTCTGGCGCAGGTGTGTGTGTTGGTTTGGGGGCTGCAATTTATGAGGAGGAGCGGGTGGTTGGCGCCGCCGACGACGTTCCCGCCCCATCAATCCCCCGTTTCTTTCCCTCTCCTCCCCCCTCCCCCCACACTCTCAGGCCTTTGCCCGCCACCATGACGTGACCGTGTTCGCCACAGCGCGCGACGTCGCCAAGATGGGCGGCCTGGCGGACGCGGGGTGCACCCTGCTGCCGCTGGACGTGACGGATGATGGTAGTGTGCGTGATGCGGCGGCCAAGGTGGCGGCCGCGACGCAGGGGCGTGGCGTGGATGTGCTGGTGAGTGTGTAGAGTGTGGGAGATGGATGAACTGGGGAGGTAAAATCACACACCACCACTCGTCGACCCGTTTTTGCCCACCCCCACCACACCACCAAACCACAGGTCAACAACGCGGGCGCCACCTTCAAGGGCTGCATCCTGGACTGCCCGCCCGACGCCTGTGCATCTTTGTTGGACACGAATGTGGTGTCCGTCATTCGGGTCACCCAAGCGTTTGCGCCCGCTATGTGTCAGCGTGGCCGCGGCCTCATCATCAACATTGGCTCCGCCACGGGCTGGGTGGCGCAGGCAACGAAAGGCGTGTACTCCGCGTCCAAGCACGCTGTACGGTGAGTGGTAGTGTGGTGGGGGAGAAGGTGTGTTGGGGGGGTGTTTTTTTCATTCTCTCTCACCTCCCCTCTCTCCACACACAGCGCCATCACCGACGCCCTGCGCATCGAGCTCGCCCCCCTGGGCGTGCGCGTCATGCTGATTGCGCCCGGCTACGTGGCCACTTCCATCGACGACAGAGCAGCCGACAGTGGCCGCTGGCACGCCCCCTCCCTGTCATCACCCCACGCCTCCTTCCCCGGCCTGGTCACCACGACCCAATCCTCTATTTTTAAGGCGGGAATTGGCGCACGCGGTGCCATGCCGCCTGACGAGTTTGGGGCCAGGGTGGTGGCGCTGGCGTTGGTGGAGGTGGGGCGGGCGGGTGCGCCGGGTGCGGCGCGGCGCGGGGGAGACCCCACCACCGCCCCCCCCACTCTGACCGAAGTGTTGTCCACCCCGCGCGCCTGGCTGCCCGAGTGGCTGGGTGGGCCCAAACGCCACGTGCTGATCGCCCCCTTTGCCCGCGTCGCGTGGTGGTTGGGGTGCGCGGCCCCCGCGTGGCTGACCGACCTGGTGCTGGCGCGCGCGGCGGGCGTGTGGGTGCAATGAAAAGTAGTGCCAAGCTAGTTTAGTTTTGGGTGTGTCACACACAATAATACGAACATTTTCTTTCTCTCTCACTTTTTCATGCTCTCCACCGCGGGCGGCGGCACCGTCGCCACCTCAGCTGGCGCGCCGCCCCACACCCCATTCCTCACTCCATTCACTTCCAGCGTCCTCGTCTCCTGGCACGTGGCGCACGGGCTCAGACAGCCCCACAGCACCACGTCTTCCAGCGTGCTGCCGGGGAGGCCGTGCGCGACGCGCAGGCGGCCGCGGCGCCATGCGCCGAGGGCGACATACGGAAAGTAGAACGGGGCGGCGATGCACAGGGCGGCGCCCAGGGCGGCGGCTTGCCAGGGGGTCGTGTTGAAGGCACGGGCCTGGTTGATGCTGTGTGGTGGTTTGGGTGGGCGGTGGGCGGGCGGGTGGCGGTTAACGGGTGGGTGGGTGGGTGGCGGGTCGGTCGAGGTATGCGGACGTCGTTTCCCTCGCGTTTTGCCTTGCCTCCCCACAACTCCAGCGGCACACCCACCCACACCCACACACACTTCCTTACACTCACCTAAAAAACAGCGCCCAACACCCACACGCCGTGGCCACGCACACGCCCGCGCTCGACGCATTGGGCACCGCGCCGCACGAGCACACGTGCCCATCCCATTCGTGAGTGCCGGGCGGGGGAGGCGGCGTCGGTGCGGATGCTGTGGGATGGGAGGGAGCGGTGGTGGTGGTGGTGGCAGCCATGATGAATGAGAAAAAGAGGTTTGTTGTGTGTTTGGTGTCCGCGTTTTTTTGTTTCTGGTTGGTTTTTTCCATGGTCGGGGCTTTTACACTATCCACCCGATGCCACGGTCATCAAGCTTGTGTCAACAGGGGGGCGTCTGCCGCCGTTAGATCGAAAAAGAGAGAGGGGGGGGAGCACGATGGTTTTTCCGCACGTGTTGTTGCGGGGGGGCGGTGGAGCAGAGGGAGGGCCACGGCAATGCTAGTGCGCGTCCAGGGACCTGCCTCATCGCAAGACGCCAAAAGCAAGAGAAAATGAGGCCCGGTACGGCATGCCCGTCGAGTTGAGCGCGCGTGTGCGAAAGGAGGAGAAGAAAAAAAGCGGCGGCAACGCACGCGGCCGCTGGCCACTGGGAACAGCTTGTTTCCCGTCAGTGGCCAGGTTGGCGCGTCCGTCATCAACCACGCTCTAGGCGTGGGAGGAGAGAAAGGATCAAGATGGGAAAGTGGGAGGCATCCATGGGGATAATGGGTCGAAAAAATGATGGACAAAAAGAAACGGGGAGTTTTTGCTGTGCGGGGAGCGGTTGTGGGCGTGCCCACATCCAGGTTCCGCCGCTTGGTTGTGCGGAGATGGTATACACGAAAAACATCAGATCAATCACACCTTGGCCGAGTCGGGCCTGCCGCCGCGCGCCGAGTCGTCGACCTTGCCGGTCTCCATGACCATGCCCTCCAGGTTGGCTTTGGACGCTTTTCGGGAACCAAATCGAGACGAGCCGTGCTGGGAGCCGCCGTGGACGGAGGACTCGTGCGCAAACTTCATGGCGCGCGCGTGCATCCCCGCCTCCTGCTCGGCGGGCGTGTACTCAGACCGGTAGTACTCTTCTTCCGTGGCAGCGCCGCGGGGGCCGCGGAACACGCCGCCCCAAGCGGGCCACTCAAGGAGCAGGGACAACATGGAGACGCAGATCATGATGATGCTGTGGGGTTGTGGGAGAGTTTTTTTGTTGGTGGGTGAGCGTGGTTTGTTGTGTGCCTCTTGTCGTTTCCTCCATCCCCTCTCCCCATCCTTCCAACCTACCCCATGTTGCGGTAGCCTTTCTGCGACTGGTCGCGGAACACAAACCCGTTCCACAGGGCGGCGCCCGCGGTACCGCCCGCGGACACAAAGCCGGACACGAGCCCAGGCGAGCGGTTGGACACAAACGGCACCAGCGAGTAGGTGGCGCCGCACGCTTGTTCATAGGCGAACGAGTACAGCACCATGAGTACGATGGCGACGGGCAGGGAGGGCAGCACACCAAAAAGCAGCATGAATATGCCGCCCAGGAAGGCGGTGGTGAAGAGCCACGACACGCGCGCGCGGTGGCCAAAGCGGGCGGACGCGAGGTCGGACACGACGCCGCCCGAGGGGCGGGACACGACGTTGAGCAGGCCGGAGATGGAGGCAATGCCGCCGCCCACGGACTGGGAGAGGGAGAAGTGGTTCTGGAAGTACCTGTGGGGAGAGTGGGGGGTGGGGGTGGGGTTGGTTTTGTGTGTCGGGTGGCGCGCGCGGCGACGACTAAAAACCCTGCCTCACACCCCCGCACCCCCTCTCTCATCAAACTCACTTGGACAGCACGTTGTCGACAGCAATCTCCACACGAAACGTGGCGCCGTACACCGCCGTCAGAATCCAGGTCCTGTAGTTGAAAATCGCCGCACGCCACGCGGGCCACCCGACATCGCCCTTGACGGAGCGCGCGTCGGTCTGGCGCACAGTCACGGTGCGGCCTTCCGGCATGTCCTGGCCAAACAGGAACACCGTGAGGCCCATGACCAGGTGCAGCACGCCGGGCAGGTAGAAGGCGAGGCGCCAGGCTTGGGAGGGTTTGTGGCCATAGGTGTGGACGAGCGCGTCAAAGAGAGCAGGCATCGCGACGTGCGTCAGGCCGCCGCCCAGGTTGCCCCACCCGCCCACGATGGCGTTGGCGGTGCCGACGACGCCCACGTTGTACATGTTGGTGGTCCACTGGATGCAGGGGATGACGGCGGCCAGGGAGCAGGCAATGACGAAGCGGCAGGCGACGTAGCCGGCGAACGAGGTGACCTGTGGGTTGTGGAGGGGTGGTGTGGTCGGTGTGTGGAGGGGTGGTGGTTGGTGTCGTCCCCGCCGCGTCTTCCCACCTCTTCCACCGCCTCTCCGTCGCCTCTCACTGCGTGGTGGCCACAGTAGCAGTCGGCAGAAGGCAGCAAGCGGCAGAAGGCGGCGGCAGACGCAAAATCAACTCACCTTGGATATGGCGAACACCGCGGGCGCAGTTCCCCACAAACACAGCATAAAGGCGTAGCGAGGACCCCAAGAATCCATAAACTTTCCAAAAAATAAGCGCGCAAACACGCCACCCATGACGGCGGCGACGTTGGCGTCGGCGATTTGGCCTTTGGAGAGTTTGAGGTCATTTTTGATGGAAGTGATCAGCGCCGCCGGCGCAAACGACGACCAGAACGCCACCATGAATGACAGCCAGCTCAAGTGGAACGCGACGAGGTGGGGGGTGGGCTTGCCCCAGAACGCGGACTTGATGGTCATGGCTTTGCCTTCGGAATCGTAGCCGGGGCGGCCGGCGTAGCCACCTGATGGTGTGGAGGAAAGGGGGGGAGGGGGTTGTGGTGAGAATCATGCCACCTCAGTCACCCGCACCAGCAAGCCATTGCACGCGGCGTTGGCACTGGGGGGAAGGGGAGCAGGTTGAGGCGACAGCCAACAGTCTGGCTGTCGGCGTGGTATAGTTGCGCGTGCACGCCGGCGTTTCGCCGCCCTCGCGCTCTGAGAGCGCTGGCTCTCGTCGATGAACGCACTCCACCGCCGTCCTGCCCCCCCAAATGGCGGTTGTTAGAGACAGCAATGCCATCGATCGGGGGCGCCGCTGCGCGCTCGGCCTGGGTTGGCCCGCGTTTGGCCGTTGCGAAAACCGTCGCGCATTCTAGGGCACCATCGCGACGCGCTTTTGCGTGTTTCCCCGGTTCCCGAACCCTTACCTTCCGGCGTGCGCGGCCCCAGGTAGGGAGTGCGATCAGCAGGCATCGTTGTCGTACAGAAAGATGAGTGGGGAGAGGGCGTTTGAGGCTGCCGGGGGCCAACAAGTTTTTTGTTTTCTGTTGTGTGTGTTTTGTTTTGTTTTTTGTCGGCAGTACACTGCCTCCCGAAAGTTTGTGACCTAATCCACTACCCGGTTCCCCGCTCCACGGACGCGGCGCATCCTCCTACTGCCCCATTGGTGGCAGTGCTCGGTCGGCGCGCACCAACCGCCATTGTTTGGGACGCAGCCGTTGTCGCCGCCAATTGCCCTTGTGATTGCTGCTGCCCGCAAACCCTCACACTCGGCCCTGCTCGATCACAGTGCACCATGCTCTTCACCAAAGGAAACACCACGCTGGCGCTGAACGCTGCCCCGGCGCGTGCGACCGTGGCCCGGGCTGCTGCCGGGCGAGGTGCCGGCCCCGTGCGCGCGGCTGCGAGTGAGGTGAGAGAGGATGTGTGGGGGCGGGGCGGTGAGGGCTGGGCAGGAGCGGAGGTTGGGAGGGGGGGCACGGCTGTGATCAGGCTCTGTCGGCCACTGCGCGGTCGAGAGAAAGGGGGGGAACAATCGGTTCGCTGACGCCCTAGTTTTGTCGAGTGAGCCGCGCGGGCGTCGAGAGCGCGGCGAGAGACCAGAGCCGCGAAAAAAAACGAGACCTCCCACAAACACGCAATCTTTGGCGTTTCCCCCGCGCCCGCCGCCCCCGCTCCCGTGTGGTGCGGGGGCGGTCGCGCGACAGTATGTCGACACACCCGATCTACCCCGCCAACTCACACTCCCCTCCTTCCCAGGCCCCCCCCTCTGCCGCGCTCGACCCGCTCTCTGGCCTCGCCCACCTGGGCGACGCCGGCCGCGCCAACGCCCTGGACCCCAAAGCCAACCCCATCGAGAAGAAGAAGAACGCCAAGAGTGGGGCGGTGATGTGGGAGGAAGGTGAGAGATGGGGAGGAGGAAGGTGAGAGATGGGGAGAGGGAGGATTATGGAGAGCGCGAGCGCGTGTCTACCACGGCAGCCACGCGGCGGCGGTAGTTTTTGTGCGTCTGCCGCCCGTCGACACCCTCCCTTCCCCTTTTCACCCTCATCTCACCCTCATCACTCCCCCCCCACACAGTCTACCACCTGGCCGCCCTCCTCCAACAAGGCTCCACCACGTGGGACGCGCTCGACCTAGACGACGTCGACGTGCGCCTCAAGTGGGTGGGCATGTTCCACCGTCGCAAGCGCACGCCGGGCAAGGTGAGAGAGTCAGAGAGGGTGTGGGGGAGATGTGTTGGGGAAGGACGAGCGTTTGCGTGATGTGTTTGTGTTTGTGGTGACGCGTTTTCTTTTTTCTTCACCCCCCCCCCCCTCCCCCCCCCCCCCCCCCCCCCCCCCCCCCCACCCCCCACTCTCCCTCTCAGTTCATGATGCGGGTGCGCGTGCCCAATGGTGAACTCACCTCCCCCCAGCTGTGCGCGCTGGGCGCCTGCATCGCGCCTTATGGTGCTGACGGGTGCGCGTACATCACGACGCGCGCGGGGTTTCAACTGCGCGGCGTGACCCTGGAGGACGCCGACCACGTGCTGGATTTGTTGAAGAGCGTGGGCTTGACCCCGCTGCACAGTGGGCTGGACAATGTGCGCCAAGTGACGGGGTCCCCGATTGCAGGGGTCGCCCCGTACGAGCTGGCCGATACGAGGCCCTTTGCGAAAGCGGGTAAGGGATGAGGGAGAGTGTGTGTGAAGGGCGGCAGAGGGCGCCGCGTGATCACCCTGCGGCCCACACTCATTGATCCAACCCCCTCCTCCAGTCGACTCCCTCATCACCAACAGCGGAGCTGGCAACCCAGAACTCCGCAACCTGCCCCGCAAACTCAACATCTCGTTCTCTGCGTCCCGCGACGACTTTGTGCATTCGCATATCAATGACCTGGCTTTTGAAGCGGCGGTCGATGCCGCTGGTGTGCGCGGCTGGAACGTCATGGTGGGCGGCTACCTCTCCATCAAACGCTGCGCCACCTCTATCCCGTTTGTCACGTTTGTGACGGATGACCAAGTCGTCGACTTTGCGCATGCCTTCCTGATCTGGTTCAGGGAGCATGGCGCCCGCACCGACCGCCAGAAAGCGCGCGTGCTGTGGCTGGTGGAGCGGGTTGGAGTGGATGCTGGGCGCGAGGCCATCGCGGCGCTGATGCCGGGGAAGCCGATGTTGGCCCGCGCAGTCCCCGTCACCCACGACGGCCACTGGACTCGGCGCGACGTGCTGGGCGTGCATGAACAACTCCAACCGGGTCTGCGGTGGATCGGCGCCTGCATCCCGGTCGGCCGGTTGAGTGCGACCGATTTCGATGACATTGCCGCCGCCGCCACCGCCTATGGCGACGGCACCGTCAGGTGCACGGTGGACGTAAACGTGGTGTTTCCTAATGTGCCTGCTGCACGGGTGGACGCGATGCTGGCTGGGCCATTGTTTGAGCGGTTTGTGGTGCCGCGGCCCGAGAACGCGCCTAGCCTCACCACTGCCCTCGTCTCCTGCACTGGAGCCCAGTTTTGTGGGCTGGCGCTGGCTGAGACCAAGGCGCCCCTGCTGGACATTGTGCGGAAACTAGACGCTGAGCTGGCGCTGACGCGCCCCGTCCGCATTCACGTGACCGGGTGCCCCAGCTCGTGCGGCCAGGCGCAGGCGGGAGACATCGGGTTGATTGGGGCGCCGGCCAAGAAGGAGGTGGATGGGAAAAAGGTGGCGGTCCAAGGTGAGTTGGGTGGTGGTGGTGGTTCGGGGTGGGGGTCGGCGGTCGGCAGGCGGGCGTCACCCTCTCACCCTCTCAACCCACCCTCCCACTCTCTAGGCTTCAACATCATCACTGGCGGCACCGTGGGTGAGCACGCCCAGCTGGCGGCCACCGAGTTTGAGAAGGCGGTGCCCGCGGACGAGGTGTATGGACGGTTGAGGGAGCTGCTGCTGCGCGACTTTGGCGCTGTGGTGAGATGAGGAGAGGAGGGTTTTGGGTCTTTTTGTTTTGGGCGTGGCAACAACACACGGCGACAATACCATACACGCGGCACTTTGGCTCTCGCGGATTCCCCCATTCCCTTCTCTACGGCGAACATACATACATGTCTTTTCTTCTTACTTCATCGCACCCCCGTCGCGGCTGCCTCGATAACGCACACACCTCTTCTCTTTATCTTTAACGTCCGCGCTCCCTCTCCCCCTGCACTCGGGGGGAGGGGGTCTGTTGCGCGGCATGCGCTTTCGACACGGCTCAAACCACGTCGGTTCTCGGTTTGGGGGTTGAGGGGTTGGGGGATTTTTTTTCGATGGGAGGGTTTGTTTCGAAACAACAAGGGTGGCCACCCTCCTTTTGGGGTTGGAAGACGTTTTTATTTATGTGTGATTGATGATGGCGATGTGCTTGCACTGTTTGTTTGTGTGTGGGGGTGGGGTGGGGAGGGTGCGTTGTGGCGTAGCTTGCAGGCAGCTCGTACTTCCAGTCGGCATCAAACACGGCCTGCGCTTCCGCTATGTCCAGCACGTCGGTCGACACGACGCCAAAGCCGCGCGTTTTGGTAAAGTAGTCGGGCTGGCCGTTAGAAGTCCATGACCAGCAGACGCCCCTTGCCGGGGGTGTGGCCGTCGGCGATCATGGTTTTGGCGTGGGAGTGGGTGTGCCTAGTGTGTATGTGTGTGCGGGGGGGGGGGAGTGCGTGTGTGAGTGCGAGCGGGTGGTTCGTGGCAAGGTCCAAAAACACGCCCGCACGTTTTCTCTCTCTCCCCCACCACCCACCCCACCAACGCACCACAATGGCGACACCTGGGCCGCCACCCCTGTCGCCCTCAACTCGTCTGCAGTCGCCGCGTTGGGGGTGTGGTTGGCGTTGCCGCACACGCCTCTCCTCACTGCGGACCGGGCTGCCCGGTCCGCAGGCGCGTGGCCGCCGAAATGGTGCAGCGTGACGGGTGTGGGCTCCCACACGTCCGACGTGGCGGGAAAACGTAGGGTTAGGGTTAGGGGTAGGGTTAGGGGTAGGGGTAGGGGTAGGGGTAGGGGTAGGGGTAGGGGTAGGGGTAGGGGTAGGGGTAGGGGTAGGGGTAGGGGTAGGGGTAGGGGTAGGGGTAGGGGTAGGGGTAGGGGTAGGGGTAGGGGTAGGGGTAGGGGTAGGGGTAGGGGTAGGGGTAGGGGTAGGGGTAGGGGTAGGGGTAGGGGTAGGGGTAGGGGTAGGGGTAGGGGTAGGGGTAGGGGTAGGGGTAGGGGTAGGGGTAGGGGTAGGGGTAGGGGTAGGGGTAGGGGTAGGGGTAGGGGTAGGGGTAGGGGTAGGGGTAGGGGTAGGGGTAGGGGTAGGGGTAGGGGTAGGGGTAGGGTTAGGTAGGTTAGGATTAGGGTTAGGGTTAGGTAGGTTAGGATTAGGGTTAGGGTTAGGTAGGTTAGGATTAGGGTTAGGGTTAGGTAGGTTAGGATTAGGGTTAGGGTTAGGTAGGTTAGGATTAGGGTTAGGGTTAGGTAGGTTAGGATTAGGGTTAGGTTTAGGGTTAGGTTTAGGGTTAGGGTTAGGGTTAGGGTTAGGGTTAGGGTTAGGGTTAGGG